>JZKD02S1687408.1:1500201-1511114 GCA_000966675.3 Picea glauca | reverse complement strand
TGGGTGGCATGTTGGCCAAGTATCACTTTTGAACCTTGATTTTGAGGTGGTTCTGCTAGACAATATTTCTTCTATTGTATCTCCCAAGTTTCGGCCCTTCTGGGTATAAAAATTTCTTTTATGTATTTCTATGATATTTCTTCTCTACAATGCCATAGGTCTGATCAAAATTGGATGTGCCAAGTGGAATTTACAGTAACTTCCCCACAACTTACCAAATTTTTTCCTTTCCATAAGATCTCACTTGTATAGTGTTCCCCGCACAAAATAATTGATATAAAATTCTGAAACCCACACCAGAGATACTATAGATTGTCCAAAATCCAATGAAACTAGTCCCACAAAATTTGGATACTCTAGAAAGAAGTTATGATTGTTTTACTTGGAACACCTTCTTGAGACTAGTCAGATACCCTATCTTACACAGGGTGTATCTACAAATTTAAGATGACATAGAAACTGAAATTTTTACCACATATACCCTACTAATTTCTATAAATATCTTCTAGATTTCAAGGTCTGAAATGTTAAATTTTTTTTATTATAGAAAAATTTCCGCATTGACTCAGTTTAGGATGATTCCAGAACCCTATCTTGTACAGGCCGTATCTCCAAAATTGTAAGGCCTCATACACTAAATTTTGAAACCACCATACCTTGATCCGTATACTAAATATCCTTTAAGCCATTCATTCTGAAACATTGTAGAAAAAAAGTTATAGCGAAAATACCAAGGTGTCTGAGATGTAGCAGCGAAACCCCAAGACCTTGAGCTTTGATACCATATGTTAAGAACCAAATATCAATATAGCATAGAAAATCCTCAGAAAAAGTACTCAACGCCTTGAAAAAGAGATAATTTTAGATAATAAGCCTCTTCAAGGGGGAAACCTCCTTTTACCCCACTAAAATGGTCAAGTACAAAATGATTCAAAATGAAAATGTCTCCTTGGTGTATATAGGAGACTAGGAGGTTTAATTACAACTAATGACCTAAAGTCAACATAAATAAAATAACATTACTAATATAATATGCCCCAATTAAGGGGTAATGAGCCAATATTAGGGCTTAACAATGATGTGCCTCCTTTTTATGTTGTCCTGAATATCCATAATTTAACTCTTCATAATGCAATGTTAGATTCATGAGCATCTCACAACCTGATGCCAAAGGTGATCATGAAAGAGTTGGGATTGGATATCACTAGACCATACAAGGATCTATTTTCTTTTGATTCAAGAAAGGTGAAATGTGAGGGTTTAATCAAAGATATCATTGTTACTTTAGCTCAGATCCCATAAAAAATTATGATAATGGATGTAGTTGTTGCAAACATTCCTCCTAAATTTGGAATGTTACTATCAAGATCATGGGGTTCTAAACTCAAGGGTACCTTTCAAATGTATATGTTTAATGCCACATTTCCAGTCTTCGATTAGGACATAAGGTTATACAGGGAGGCTCATTTTAAATACATGGTAAGCAACAAAGATAAACCTAATTATCATCCTATTTATTCAATTGAGACTGACATTGGATCTTCTATATTCCATAATGATTTATGTTCTTAAGAAGATGATCATATTGTTTCAAAGGATCAACAAAAATGATCAGTTTCAGAACAAAATAATAAAGAGGATGAAGGTGTGTGGAATATGGATTTTGATGAAGTAGTCAGCAAAGAGGGAGCAGGAGTTGGTGTTTGAATCATTACTCCTTATACTACTTCAAAATTGTGTTCTTATAAATTGGATTTTGATTGCACAAATAATATGGATAGATATGAAGCTCTCATTTTAGGATTGGGGGTTTTAAAGTATTTAAAGGATAACAAGATATATGTGCATGGATATTTTGAGCTCATAACCAACCAAATTAAAGGTACATATCAAACTAAGCATCCTAGAATGAGAACCTATAGGAATTTGGTCCTAGATTTGCTTGAAAATTTCTATGAATATAACATTTCAGTGGTACCATGGGAACAAAATCGGATTGCAGATGCTCTTGCCACATCATCAAGAATTTTTAAAATTCCAATTTATCCCAACAAGAAATATGAAATTGAAGTAAAAAACATGTCATCTATTCCAGATAATGTCAAACATTGGCAAGTATTTGAATATGAAAACCATATTATCATATTTCTGTAGTCGAAAGAAGAGTATGAAATGTCCAAATTGATGATTTTTTATTTATTTTTATGTTGAAGACGAAAATTCAAATATTTTATCAGTCTCATATGGGTATGTAAATCAGATAGCAGGAAGAGAGATTATTCAACTAAAGAACAATACAATTCCAAAGGGTCTTGTGCCTCTTGAAAAATTGTTTGATGAAAATGATGTGGCTAAGAATCCCAGGGTAAGTCCAAATGAAAGTGAGGTTGATGATTTTAATATAGGGGCTGATAAAGAACCTAAAATTGTCAAGTTTTCTAAGTCCTTGTCCTCTAAAAACAGGAAGAAATATCCTGAATTAATGTGACAGTTTTTTGATGTGTTTTCTTGGAATTATGAAGACCTACAGGTTTATGATAAAGGCATAATTCAACATACAATACCAATTAAATAAGATCAAAAACCTTTAAGACAAAATTTGAGAAGAATAAATCCACTCTTGTTGCCACTCATTGAGAAATAAATAAGGAAGTTATTTGATTCCAAGATAATTGTTTCTTTGAGATTCTCCAAATGGCTAGCTAACCTTGTACCTGTCAAAAAGAAAATTGGAGAAATAAGTCAATGTATAGATTTTATAAATTTGAAGAGTGTTTCTCTTAAAGACAATTATCCTTTGCCAAAAATGGATCACATCCTACAAAATATTGTGGGCTCCTAGAGAATGTAAATGTTGGATGGGTTTTATGGATACAACCAAATCATGGTGCACTTGGATGACCAAGAGAAGACTACATTTACAACCCCATGGGGCACTTTCATGTATTCAAAGATGCCTTTTGGACTCATGAATGCAGGGGAAAATTTTCAGAGGGATATGGAAATAACATTTGCTGAGGAGAAAGATAAATTTATTGTGATTTAATTGGATGATATAACTGTCTATTCAGATTCTAATAGTGAACATTTGCAACATTTTGAACATGTGTTTCAAAAATGAATAAAATTTGGGATCTCTCTCAACCCAAACAAGTCAATTTTTTCTATGCAAGAAGGTAAACTCTCGGGACACATTATTTCAAGAGATGGAATCAAAATTGACCCTAATAGAGTGGTTGCAATACACAAAATCAATATTCCAAGGAGAAAAAAACAGGTAGAATCCTTTTTAGGTAGTGTAAATTTTTTTAAGAAGGTTTATCCCTAACCTTTCTAAAATAATAAAGCATATCACAAATATGTTGAGGAAAGGAAGTGAAATAAAATGGACAACAAATGAAAAAAATTATTTTTAAGAGGTGAAAGAAGCTCTAACCAAAGCTCCTGTGTTGATCAACCCATATTTTGCAAAGGATTTTATTGTTTTTTCTTTTTCCTAAGAGCACACTATAGTAGGAGTATTAATGCAAAAAAATGATAAGAACCATGAGAAACCTATTTCCTTTTTCAATAGTTCTTTAAGATATTCAACTCTTAAGTACAATATTATGGAGAAACAAGCCTATGCCTTAGTTAAAGATTTGAAAGAATTCAGGATGTATGTTTTACACTCTCATTTCCTTGCATATGTCCACAATAGTGTTGTGAAGGATATCTTGACTCAACCTGATCCTGAGGTAAAAAGAGGTAAGTGGATTGCAACCTTGTTGGAATATGATATGGAAATTAAGCCTACAAAATTAATCAAAGGACAAGGTATTGGTCAAATGATGACTCAATCAAATTTTGAGTTATTGGGAGTAAATTTTATTGTTGATCTCTCACAAGATATAGAAGAAGAAGCCCCTCATCGGGTAAGCCAAAAAAATTTGGATTCTTCTTGGTACAATAATATCGCCTTTGTTTCACAAATTTTGAGGCCCCTCATGAATTGTCAAAAACTAAAGCCATATTTTTGAAGCAAAAGGAAATAATGTTTTGCATGCTTAATGATTCCCTCTATTGGAAAGACTCAAGTGGAGTATTATTGAAATTTCTTACAAAATTTGAAGCTCAAAAAACCATGAAAGAGTTCCATGAAGGTGACTATGGACGTCATCATTACTAGAACACAAAAATTAATAAAATTCTGAGATCATGATTCTATTGGCCTACCATATTTGTTGATCTATATAAGAAGGTTTCCACTTGCCATGAATGTCATAGTTTTGAAGGAAAAAGAAAGATTCTATCTTTTACTCTAAAACTGGTTTCTGTAGAAGCCCTTTCCAATAATGGGGATTGGATTTCATAGGGAAAGTACATCCTTCATCTTCAACTCAACACAGATAGATTTTAACAGCCACAAGGTATTTCATAAAATTGATATAAGTTGTACCTACCCATCAAGCCATTGATTTAGCCATCATACACTTTCTGGAAAGAGATATACCATCAAGGTTT
The DNA here is from genome assembly GCA_000966675.3 of Picea glauca. NCBI lineage: Eukaryota > Viridiplantae > Streptophyta > Pinopsida > Pinales > Pinaceae > Picea > Picea glauca. Next base: position 1,506,611 of record JZKD02S1687408.1, on the reverse strand, counting down.
AGTTGTCCAAGAAGGATTATTACAGATAACGTTGTTGCGTTTAAGTCTAAGAAACTACTTTAATTATGCACTAATTATGGTATCATGTCCAGTCACTCAACGACGACCTATTACCCACAAGGTAATGGTTTGGTTGAATCATCTAAGAAGAGATTGATCAGGATCATAAAATATTTACTACGGGAAGACAAGAAATCTTGGTACAAGAAGTTGATTTTTGCACTTTGGGTAGACAAATTAAGTGCAAAAAATTCTATTGGCATATCTCCATTTCAGCTTATGTATGGTGTAGAGGCAATTTTTCTTACCTCTATTGGACTGCCAGTCATGAAGTTGTTGGAAGAAGTAGATGCTAAACCAAACCATGTTCAGAGAAGAATAAGTGAGCTGGTTCATGTTCATCAAATGAGAGAAGATGTTTTTAAGAATATTCAAGTATATCAAGACAAAATGAAGAATTTTGTTGATAGGATAACTAAGGATGATGACTTTCAGATCAATGATTTGGTTTTAAAATGGGATGCAAGAATTGAAGACAAGGGTAAACATTCTAAATTTGAAAGTATTTGGAAGGGGCCATAAAAAAGTTGCAACATATCATGGGAATAATGCATTCCTATTACAATATCTCAATGGAGAATACATCAGTGGAGGGCCTGTTAATGACAGGTTTCTCAAGCACTATTTTACTTAAATCATTTCATTTGTTTTTTCACATCATTTTAAATATCCATTTTCTTTAGTGTTTTTTCATTTTGGTTACTACTCAACAAATTTGAATCCCGAAGAGAAGGAACTAAGGTTCGATGACTAATTCCAAGTGTGTTTGTACATAAAATATCAAGTTAGTTTGAGTCATTTTAGTAGAAAATAAAGAGCCCAATGGACAAGGCTACTATTCTATCTATTCTTTAGCACCTCATATGGAGGATTGCATCCCCATAGGAGCCTGTGTTAGTGTCCTATAAATAGGTTGTTAGTTTTTGAATAAAACTATAGGATAAATTCAAGTCTTGGGTTAAATAAGAACATTGTATGATTTTCTTTTAAATCGTGAGTCATAGTTTTGTGTGTCATGGGAAGGGTTTTCTTTTTTAACCATGTAACTTATGATTTTTTGTGCCAAGATGTGGGTTTTCATGTCACTAAAGGGTCATTTTGAAGGGTCATGATGTCATTTGAAGAAATTTAGACTCAATCTTGTCAAAGTTCTAATGATTTATTGAAATCAAATCTATTAAGAACATATCGCATCATCAAGAAAACCATTGCGCATTGCAAATTGATGTACTACGTCCTAATGCTATGTATGGAGGTATGATGATGTATGATGGCATAATTCATGATTTAATTGAAGTTATCTTTCAAATTTATCCTCTCTCCAGGTAAATAAAGAATCAAAAATCATATCTCTTTATCCACAATTTCAAAACCCCCCAGCCAAGTTTGATGTATAGAGGACACTTTGTTCGTTGTTGTGTAGAGGACGTTGTTGTTCATTGTTGTGCATAGATTCCTGTTGATGTTTATTTTTTCACAGAAGACACTACTCTCTTTTGTTGTGCACAAGTCGTTTTTCTGTTCATTGTTGCACACTACGTAGAGGTTACTCTTTTCATTTGTTCTACAGAGGTTGCTAATCTCATTTGTTGCACACTAGATCCAGAGTATCAAAATTTCAAGGGTTAACTTGATAAAATGAGTCAAAAATTTCAATCTATTGTTGTACACATGTTATTATCATCACTGCACACGGTTACAGTCCACACAGGGTGGACACAGACCAACATCATGACAAGTTCATAAATTAGAAGAAAGAATGAAAAGGGTGGTGATATCGCGAAGTTTGAGCCACAAGGTTTAAATTTGGTGAATGCACACCCAACAATTAGAGAATCCTTTGAAAAAATGGGATGCATTAGGTTTTGTAAAAAACTTTAGGGGTACAACAAAAAGGTGGCGAGGGATTTTGCATAGAATTTTGATGGTGATAAGGCTAAGGTGGGTGACCTTCGATTGCAGGTTTTTGAAGATAGCGTCACTGCTGAAACAAAAATCCTTGCTCATGGAGAACAATGGTTCAAAGGTATGCAATTAGATATGTCTTATGATCATGATTTTTTGAATCCTAAATTTAGAAATACTAAATTCAGAGCCACCATGCCTAGAGAATTTTTATTGGACAATCATAGTGATTTGTTGAGGGTTATCCATAGGTTTTTTACATGTGAAGGGAGATTTAATAGGTCTTACCAATACCGTATCAGGCTCTTAATGCACTTCACTGGTAAGAATCCTTGGAATCTACCATATTACCTTTTCATAAGTCTAGGTAGGATGGTTGATATAGTACAACTAAGGAAGGAGAAAGGAGATGCCAACCTCTTCTATTTTTATTTGATCAAACTGTTAGTATTATAAGAACCCAGAAAGAGAAATCAAGACTAGGAGTCTTTTCTAAATTCATCAAGAATAGAAGTAGATTCCCTAGGAAGCCCACAAACTTTGAGAAATGCACCCTCATTAGTAGAAATAACTACAACATCAATCCCTGAGAGTTCTGTTAAGAAAAGGGAAAAAGAGACTGAAGAGCCCGTAGAAGGTGTAACGATCCCTTTGTTATGACTACTAGCAAAGCAGAAGGTGATTTTTTTTTTAAATAGGATGATGACAATGATTGCAACTAAACAACCCATCTGACGGTGAGCACCATGCCCGCAGAACAACCAACAGACAACTAGGACTCCCTGTTTGGCACAAGAGAAACTAGGAAAAACATGCAAAAAACAACAAGGAGAAACAACTACCTACCTGACACAAACATGACCACACCTACAAGATAAGGGAAAACATCCCCATCCCAAAAAAATGGCCTCGAATATCAGTTAACTAGAACCTCAATGGTGTGAAACCAAATTCATGAAGGCGTTATGACCCAAACACTCACAACAACTTACAATGATCAACAACACCCTCAATGGGACACTCGACTCTGAACAAGTCATCATTCACCACTATCCAATAGGGTGCACCTTGATCCCCTCAACTGAATCATGCCATCCCCAGGTGATAGACGTGAAAATAACCTAACTTGACCAAGGAGTCATGAAAATCCAACACACTAGGGGACCGAAATACTGATAAGAAGGCTACACCCAACCCCAAGTGATAGTTCTATGACGTAAGATGACAACAATCAAGGGAAAGCGCAAGATAATACTTGACTATGCCAACAATCCAACCATTAACTTATAAGCAAGGGGTCAAAGTGCAAAGGTTGAAATATTATCAAGCTACTAAGGTCATAAACGTTATCATAATGCGAACTAAGAAAGGCACTTAACCAAATCAAATACGCTTATCAACAATTATAAAATGTCTGCTAAAATAAGTGAACTACTTGAAATTTGAAAGGTGCTTCACGCTACAAAAAAATAAACGAAATTGTTGTTAAAATAAGTTCCTTTTCAATACAAATTTTCATGCTATTTTAACGTTGTTAGGCGGTTATAATAAAAGTCATTTTGAAGCTATTCAAATGAAAATTTTAACAGTATGTTGTTGTTTGTAATTAAATGTCATTTCAGAGCCATTCATTGCAGTTTGATGCTATTAGGCTGAAAAAAATAATTATCATATCCATGCTAACAAACTATCTTGCGGTCTTAACTAATGCTACCTATCAGAACGCGGATGTATCATGTTGTCTAATAACGAGATTGTTACCAATTTGGTATTCACCTAGGGCTAGCAATTCGTTTTATTGTATATAAATACAAGGAATGCGGTCAACCACCCTAGGCAGTCGGGAAAAATAAGAAGTTGTTTTGTAAAGAAAATATAATTTCACCATGGCTAATCAACTACTGTGTAAAATTGTACAATGGCTGTGAAAATTAAAAAATACATTACTGCTCTCTATAACACATATTGTAGGGTTGTCAATTGATCAAAGAAAATGATATCCCATTAGGGGACTGTCTAGCAAGGTAAGGTTGTCTAAGACATAGGCTATCTATTACACAACCTATCGTTATTATTAATGCTATCCAACATTAATAAATATTAATGCAAATTAAAAAAAATAGAAGAATGTTGTCCAGAACAAAAATTGCCATCTTTTAACGTTGTCAAAAGGATTCAACACAGTCTCTCATAACAAAATAGTTGGGTAATAAATAGAGGAAGACATTGAGTTAAAAGGGATCAAAGCCAGTTACCCCAAACCAAAAATCCAGGAGTGATTAAAGATTCAACTCGTACTCATTAAGGGGTGGATTCGTTGGTATGAAAATTCGCTATAATAAAACTGGGGAGACCACCATAATTTCACTGTATTTATCATTCTAATTCTAAGTTCTAATGCTAACAAAATGCTCAGTCTTAACCTCAAAATTGTTGGTTTTAATAAGTGGAAGCCGGTTGAGTTTTCTCATAAAAAGGCGTTGATCTTGTTAAATGAAAATCACATTATAAAAAAGTAAAACAAGGTAGATTTCGTAGTCAAAAAGTGTAAGGTGGAACAAAAATCTTAGAGTGATGGATGTGTAATGGATGTTAATTGTTAACGCAGGTAAAACTAACTCACAAACCTAAGAGCCGACCAAATCGCAGAGATGTAATCTCTATCTATACAACATTCTTGTCCATTATTCCTCATTGTCAACTACATCAATATCGATTTCCAGAAATGAATCCATGTCTAACTATTACTCAGTCACCTGACGTGTCCATAATACAAGTAAAATTGCAATCAATACAAGTGGAAACTCCACCATGTCACGGGTAAGGATGCCATCATCACACAGTAAAAAAAATCAGAGGTGAACAAAAAAATGTTGAGATTAAAAGGGTGATTCACTGGGTGAAGTAAATAAACCAAAAATGCATAGGTTAAATAAATACCAAAACCCAGAGGTGGAGATGAGACCTAGTCATTCTCTTTTTTAAAAACTCAGTCAAGAACGCAGGGCAAATTCACTGTCAACAATACACAATCGCAAACACCATAAATACACAGACACAATGCAAAAATAAGTGCATAAATTAACAATTAAATTGATGGATTTGCCGATCAAGGCGTTGGGATTCATCAATCAAAAATAGATTTTTACCAACCAATGCAAAAGAAATTAGTCAACCATGAATCAATCGACACAGAGATCAACATAGAGGATCATAAGTGATTTGCGGCTAGAAGGGTATAACAATCGCATAGGTAATCAATCGCAACAAGACGTAAGACAATCACTCAACCTGGAATAGTCATCAGGGGTAGACGATTGGGCAAACACATCCTTCTCTCATCATCCATGTACACAAAAGTAGGGTGTTAGGATCTATAGGTCTATTAACACCAAAGTGACAACCATCGATCTGGCTCTTGGCCAGCTGCTCAGGCGAGGATTGATGAGCTAGGGACAAGGGTGAAGTAAGAAGTGCAAACTCATCACAAAATCAATAAAACCATAGGGAAGTCACAACATGCAGGGATCGAAAGCCAAGGGAATCAATCAACAATGAGCTTAAGGCTATGGGGAAATAAGTTATCAATTAAAATTCTAAGTCAAACATTTTCTTTACCCAATTAAAAATACAAAATTCAAAGCATGAGGTATAATAAGAATATACCTTGCAGAATCAAGTAAGTGTACTGTATCCCAAGTCGTTCGCTCTGATTCATTGTCCTGTGCAATCCATGCAACTCACTTTTTTCGACCGATGAGACTTCACCGGTACCTCCCAGCCAATGCTAGGGGTACTCTTCTTCCCCCTTAGCCCCCCCGAGCCACAAAGGGGCCACACACACTGAACCAAAGATCATATAGCTCCCAGTTCACCTCACAAGGCTGAGCTACCACTCATCACTGAGATGGGTATCCCAACTCCCACAAGCTAAGTCAGTCAAGTCTAAAATTTGGTAGCGTAACGTTACGCATAACAGAAGAACTCCATCATCCTCCTCCTCCCTCCTTTATAAAGAGTTTCTAAGTCATTTACCTTCCCAAAATCCCATTTAATTTATTTTTAAATAATTTAATTCATAAAATTATCCCCATACATGTGTCACCCATCCCCTTCATTTCACCATAAATTAATTTCATTAATTACTTAATTACTCCTATTTCCCTCACCCACCTAAAAGAATTCCTAGAATCACTCCTAGGTGTCCCCATATTCTCTTACACAATTTAATGACTTACCCCCTTATTAATTCACTAGTTGAGTTCAATTTAGAAAGTTCTTAAATGCTAGATACCTTATTAAGTTATTCTTTCTTCTTTTTCCTTATGTTTCCCCTTTCTTTTTATGTTTCCTGCTTTTTCTTAGTTTCCTAAATCTTTTACATTTCCATCTTTCCCCTTTCATTTAAAACTCAAAATGGCATGTGTAGAAAATTACCTTTTTCC
>JZKD02S1687408.1:1456820-1473483 GCA_000966675.3 Picea glauca | reverse complement strand
TATACCTCCTAGTCTCCTATATATACCAAGGAGACATTTTCATTTTGAATCATCTTGTACTTGAACATTTAAGTGGGGTAAAAGGAGTTTTCCCCCTCGAAAAGGCTTATTATCTTAAATTCTCTCTTTTTCAAGGCGTTGAGTACTTTTTCTGAGGATTTTCTATGCTATATTGATATTTGGTTCTTAACAAAATTCAACGAGTTTGCAGATGGAGGTGGCAGCAGAAGGACAATATAACAACCAATAGGTGGCAAAGCATTTGTCTTCTTGTGAGTGGTACTCAAGTATTATTCATTTTTTACAAAAGTTGGAGGTTCCTCCTGAACTTAACACGACTCAAGCCCAATCCCTTAAGCTCAGAGCCATCAAATTTTGCATTTACAATAATTTGTTGTATTGGAAAGACCATGCTGGTTTACTCCTCAAATGTTTAAACAAAGAAGAATCAGTTGAAGTTATACATTGGTTCCATTCAAGTATTTGTGGAGGTCATCATTACTGGAAGACCACGATTCATAAAATTCTAAGGGCTGGGTACTATTGGCCTTTTCTTTTCTCGGATGTGTGCGCTTTCGTCAAAGCTTGCGATAAATGTCAAAGATTCACAGGAAAACAATAGATAAAATCTCTGCCCTTGAGACCTATAGTAGTGAATGGCCCTTTTCAACAGCGGGGTTTAGATTTTATAGGCGAGGTTAATCCTTCATCTAGTGGTAAACATAAATGGATATTAGTATCCACCGACTATTTTACAAAATGGATAGAGGCAGTTCCCACCAGGAATGCCACCCATCAGGTCATCATGAAATTTCTTTATGAAAACATCCTGAGCAGATTCGATTTCCCCAAAAGGCTGGTAACAGATAATGCAACAGATTTCAAAGCTGATGCATTGGTCAATATGTGTAAATCAATGGGCATCCATTTGGTACATTCTACCCCCTATTACCCTCAAGGTAATGGCCTGCCCGAATCATCCAATAAGAGTCTAATCATAATCATTAGAAAACTATTAGAGGAGAACAAAAAGAATTGGGACTCTAAACTAAGGTTTTCTTTGTGGGAAGACAAAGTAACTATCAAGAAATCCATAAGAACCTTTCCATTCAAATTGGTCTATGGAACTGATGCTATTTTTCCTATTCAGCTAGTCTTACCAGTGGCTAAATTTTTTCAAGAAGAGAAAATTGAGTCAAATGATATGGTAAGAAGAATGCTTGATTTAGTAGAACTGCAGTAGGTCCAAGAACAGTTGGTGGAAAAATCAGAGGCTCATGAAAATAAGATCAAGGATACTTTTGACAGGAAGGCAAAGGTAGATAGTTTTCAGGCTGGTGATTGGGTTCTGAAATGGGACGCCCTTAGACAAGATAAAGGAAAACACAAGAAGTTTGATTCTTTTTGGACTGGTCCTTTCATGATAACTCAAGTACATCACAACCACACATTCATTCTGCAAAGTATGGTAGGTGAACAAATGTTCGACAGCCCAGTCAACGACTGATTTCTGAAACTCTATTTTGTCTAAGGCTGTGAAGCCTGGTCATTGCAATTTTATTTTTAGTCTTTGCTTTTACAAAATAACTCCATGCCCAATGGAAACACTAATAGATAGTTTTAAGTTTTCTTTTTCAGGAAAGGCATTGGTTCTGTGGTTCTTGAAACCTCACAGGGAGGTATTCATCCCCAATAGGAGCCATTGTTATCTCCTCAAATAAATTGATTAAGATTTTGATTTTTAGGTGATAGAGTGTCAGTTGAAAAAATACTTTTTCAAATTTTTAGAGGTATTTTTGAAAAATATTTACTCATCTAATAAGTTTTGGACAAAATTTCATCTAGTCTGTGCTAGATTAAATTCAAATCTCGGGTTTTGGTGGCTTAGGCGAACATACCAATTGTTCACTAGCCACCGAAAGCCTTAGTTTTCGGGAGCTAAAATAAAGGAATCCAAGGCTATTTAATCACCGAAACCGTTGATACAAGAAAAATACCAGACACGTCATTTAACACATTTCAAATAAGGGGTTCATTGTTTTCATGATTGCATAAGCCGTCGAAAGTACTACCGAGGGAACCGTTCATGATCAGAAAAGATGATCCCACTATTTGATGAGCACATCTCTCATATCATTGAATGCCATGGTGTTGTACTTCTCTTTCTCTTCAGTTAAAAACATCATGACTCCCACACATCATCAACATTTTTTCCACATTCCTTGCAATCAGTGCCACAATCTAAAAGCGCCCACATTTATCTCATTCATAGCCTGGCTAAGCCGATTATCTCCAAACCTATGCACTGTAACTCATTTTGAAATTCACTCCTTCGATCACGGGTGTGCTACGACGTCATGGATAAATGAAGAAAGGAGCGATGACAGTTAGGAAGGAACTTAATGAAATCAGGTATCTTGAAGCTCATCCTAACGTATGCCAAATATTCAAGAATGCAGGATGCTTTAATTTCTATAAAAAATTAGACAGTTTTCATCAACAGGTGTCCAAGGATTTTTCTCTGAGTTTCGATGGAAAGAAAGCATGCATTGGCTAGGATGAATTTCAAATTGATGAATCTCTCATTGCCGAAGTTACCGAGCTTCCAACATTTGGAGAAAGATGGTTTAAGACTACCGTGATTAAGAATATCAAGTTCAGGTCTTATCTAAAACCAGAAAACCAAGGTTTAATTTGGAAGAAATGTATCCCTATATCTTTCATTGAAGAGAAGTGGCAACAGTTACTCAAGGCTATAATGGTTTATATAACATGTGAGGGGCGATACAACAAGGTCATGATGTATCATTTTAAACTCATAAACCATTTTACAGGAAGAGACCCACTTAATCTACCCTATTTCCTCCACCGAAGTTTATCTAAGATGGGTTATCAAGTCAAAGCCAAACCCAATCAAGTGACCTATTCATAATCAAACTACTAGTCTGTAACCTGTTGCAAGGTAAGGAATGGAATTTTTTCCTATTCTGGAATGATTTCCAAAGTGAGGTTCAAGTAGAGGGAAGAAAGATCTCTCATTCTAGAAAATCCTCCACTCCCAGAAGTGGAAAGAGAAGGATAAGAGCTATCTCTCCAACCCCAGTTAATCAGCCCTCTTTTGCCCCTAAGTCGGGCAAAGCAAATAAGAAATTGGATTTTAGCCATGAGAAGGAAGAAGTCAGTGAAATCCCAGTGAATAAAAACATTCTAAATCTGCCATATTCAGACTCAAAAGATGAAGAACAACAATTGGAAACAAGGCATGAAGGTTCAATTAGCACAGGATGTGACAACTCTGTTTTTGTGGACATATATATAGAGAGTTATGAGAATCTTCCATCACCTATTCCCCAATAAGAACAAGATCACCAAGTTGCAGAGGCCTCATCTAGAAAACAATCAAAATAGAGTAAATCAAAAGAGATTAAGAATCTTAAGAAGCATCTATCCAAACAGGAGGTGCTTGAGAGAGTAATAAAAACCAGGTATGAAATCCTCTCAAAAAACTTTGCAGAAACTAATTCAGCCTTAGAAAGGTTAGCCCATGAGAGCATAAAGGAGAAGAAAAAGAAAGACAAAATTGCAAAGGATTACAACAGATTGTGGAGAGTGGCCCAAGGTTTAAAGAAAAGGGTCAGATCTTTGAAGAAAAAGGCAAGGGAATCAAAACATCAAGCCCATGCTTCACTTGAAACCCTTGCAGAAGTGGAAGTTCAAATCAATGAACCAATAACAACCACTAATTCCACAAATCTTGAACAACAAAAAAAAAACTAAAGACCAACCTTGAGGCGTTTTTGAGTTAAAGAAAGGTTGCTTTTTGAAATTTTGATGATCTCAGGTTTCAGTGGCTTAGGCAAACATATCAATTGTTCATTAGCCACTGAAAGTAATCCTTTCGGTAGCTAATTAGCACAAATTAGTTTCTGTAACTACTGAAAGCACTGACTGGGAAGAAGGTTAATGTTTTTGCATAGATCAAAGTTTGACTTGCTCAAAGGATTAGTAAAGTATTCCAATCGTTGGGGGATAATTAATGACATCTTTACCAAGTGGTGGTTTTGGTTTTGAAGATGTTTCAGATGATCAAAAAGGATAAGCAATGGTTAGTTATTGACAAGGTGATAAGATGGTTGAAAGATATTAGGTGTCAAGCTCAACTCCTCTCATATCATATGAGATCCAACAGCCTCAAAAGGCTTATTACACCTGCCCAGAATCTGAAGACTTAAAGAACGGTTGAGAAGTTTAATTGATCTAGTTTACTAGGCAAATATTGGATTGTCTATATTTGGAAAGATTTGATCCAGTAATCTAGGATCTGAAAACTGTTTTGTAAAAGGCTATAAAGCCGAAAACTTTTGAAGAACTAAGGGTTCGATTTTGAGTTCTATATCCTACTATTTTTGTATGAAAGACATTTTCTTTAATATATCAAGCCTGCAAGCTTCTTTCATTTGTTATTGTCAGACCCTCCTTCATCTTTGTCTATGCATATGAGTTGAATTCGTTCTTTTGTCTCTGTTTAATGGTCCTATGGTAACTGTCATCTTACGGTGGTGGAGTCGTTAGGTACGCTAAATAATGTCAATGCTAAAATTTTATTTGATTATGGTGCTACATATAGTTTCATTTCACCTTTTTCATTATAAATTTGGTGGCTACTACTCGCTCTTCCCATCAAGGCCTTTCCTTATCTATGCACAAATCTTGCTTGCAACTTTGGGAAATCACGCTGGTAATGGGGTCTGCCAGACCCCCAAAATGTAACATGATATGGAGCCTGCGCACTACCCTATGACAGGCTTTGAAATGAGTTCCTTCCCATGGAGCCCCTGCCCCTACTTGCTGCTCCCTTAGAAGGTCATGAATGTGCCTATGTCATTGGTGATGAGCGAGATGCTTCTCTTGGTGCCATTGAAATACTTGTATCAATTGTTGTAGGTGTGACTCTATTTCCATAAGGAGGTGGCCTAGAGATTCCTCCCCTGTAGAAGGTCCTAGGGGCCTTCCCCACGAATCCAGAATGTTGTGGAAAGGTTGATATCATACCTCCATTTAAGCTCATATGCTCCTCTGCATAACATGCATTTTCATTTTCTTCAACTACTGACGATTGGTTTCCACATTGGTACCATGGCCCTTATATTAGGGTTTAACCCATAGACAAAATGTTATGCCTGTCATTGATCGGTATCCATGTACGAGACATATTTTACCAACTCCATGAAACTGATATCGTACTCTTCCACGGTGTTGTTTCCCTGAACTAGAGGATGAAATGCTCGCACTTGTTCTTCCTCATAGTAAGCTGACAAATATTTCCTTTGGAACCTTTCCTCAAAAAGTTCACATGAGACGGTGTCTGGGGTAACGTGCAACTGCCTCTCTAGGTTACCCCACCAGTTCAAGGCACTGCCCCTCAACTAAAAGATCATTATTTTCACCTTTGATGTGGAAGCATAGTCTCTTAAGGTGAAACATCGTGTCATTCCTTTCAACCATGTCTCTGGACGTTCACTTGCATGACCCCCAACAAACTATGGGAGTTTGATCTTTTGTAGTTCTTTGGTGTTGTCCCTGGGTGGAGGCCCTCCCTTTGAGTCTATCAATGCTTCAGGGTTACCCACCCTAGATGGTGGTTGTTCCACTTCAACATCTCCTAACTGATGCCCCTTTAATGTCTCATTAATATCCTCCAAAGAGCGCAAAATGAGAGTTATTTCGGGTGATGGTGGTGGCAGTGATGACATTGGAGGTCCTTCCGAGGATGCCTCTCAACCTTAATTTTCCTGAGTCCTAACCATCTTGAATAACTGAATCTGCATCAAACAAAAGGCTTATCAGTGAAGAGTTTAAGGAAATCCACATTCTCTCAACTTATACTTGTAAACATAGGGTTAGGTGCAAGTTTTGTTTTTTACTTGTTTGTAAATATACATTACACTCTTTATGGTAAGTGGCTTAGGGCATGGTTAAAGCATCCAAGCTTGGTATCATTGTCTAAGTATACTACTAACTCTCTCTCCTTGCTAACTAGGATAGCACTATGGGGTACTTCACCACTTACCCTTGGGTATTTCCTTAACATACGTTATAACCCTTCTGACCCTTATATCTTTATATACCTTATAAATAATTAAACCCTCTTTTATTAATAATGTTTTATAATTGATTTTAATGTTTTATAACAATAATTTGAATTAATATTATTAAGTTCTGAATGACTTAACTTAAGGTAGTTTATGATTAATATTTTTTTAATATAAATTATCTTCAAAACTTATTAATAATATATATATTTTTAAATAAAAAAAATTATCCTTAAAAATTATAATAACCTAGGTTGTACGTGTTTCCAGAATGTGGAAACGTTGGAAATGTGGATATGGGTGTCCAGAACGAGTAGAAGTTTCCCTCAAATTTGCAGAAAACTTGAAGTTGGGAGTGGCAATAATATATATTAAAAAAATAAAAAATATTTTAGATAAAATTGAAGGTCAATCTAGGACAATGTTAATCCACGACAATATTGAAATTACTAATTTAATTTGTACTAATAATTATATGAATATATTTAACACAATATTGAAAGTTTAACATCCATAAAGATTTGATTAGAAAATGAGAAACAAAATTGAAAATACATATATAAAGTTTTAGAATCTTTAAAAAATTAAATTTTACATATATAAACTTCAAACATATTTGTAAATTTGAAGCATTATTCTTGTTTTGATTGAGAAAAACTAAATAGTAATACTCTTGTAATTTGGAAATACAATAAAAATCAATGATATGGTTGGTTGATAGCAACAACAAAGTGGAGAAAATGCTTTCAATGGATAGGGTATTGATTTATTCTACTTTCATGTTTAGTTTGGGCTTGAAGAAAAACACACATGCACTAAAACAATTTCATATCCACAACTATAAATTGAGTAGTATTAAATTTGCTTACTTAATGATATTTAGTGTAGTTTAGTCTTTGCTTTATAGTGATATTTTAAATAAATATAATGAAAATATTTGTAATAAATTATGTATTTGTAATAATGGAATAAAAATATTTCCATTTTAATTTAAAGCTCTCTATTTTGGAAACTAGTTCCAAAGATCTCATTTTTTTGATGTTGAAGATCCCAAGTTCCCAAAACAGTTCCCAGCCAATTGGGGACATTCCCTACTAGTTCCAAAGCTCCACGAACTTCGGGAACGAGTTTCAGAGATGTTGAAACTGTTGGGAATAGTTCCCTGCAAAACATTTTCTAAATTTATTAAAATATTTTCAAATAATATTAATATTCTCAAATATAAAATATTCAAATATAATATGTAAGGCCTATACCATATGCAAGGCCTGTTAATAATATTTTCAAATAATAAAATAAAAATAAAATAAAATAAAATAAAAATAATTTTTTTAAAAGAAATAAAAATAATTAAGGTCGGACATCGTGGGTCCTTGCATGTGGCCCACATCCTCCCCCCTTCTCTTAGTACCTATAAACCTACCCCTCGTTGTCACTGACACATCACACAAAGTTCCTTCCCCCACTGCCTCTTCCACTCTGCAACTGTGGGCCGTGGTTTCTCTCTTTGGATCCCCCATTAGTTCTTCCTTTCAACTTGGCGTTTTGATTGGACTTGGGTCAAGACTAGTTTGGTGCTTGGAATGATGGATAGCATGGCATTTGTGTATCCTTTTCATAGAAAGAGGTCAGGGTTCAATGCTTGGCATAGTGTAAAGCATGCCTCTTGTGGTCTCCCTCCTCGTGGCTCACATGTGGTGCTTGATATATGTTGTCAATGGGTGCCTTGATACTTGGTAGATTGGCTCATAGTCATACGGTTGGACTCAAGACAAGTTTCGATGAGGTTTTCTTTCAAATGAGCACAAAGGTCTCATGGGCTCCTCCTCCACATGACTGGGTTTGGTTCTTGTGCGCTTGGTCTTGGCTTTGTGTTTTGGTGCTTACTAGAAATTGATGTGTACTTGGACTTGACCCTTGGAGGGATAAGGTATCACGGTTTCCAGGGATCAAGCCGAAGTTCCAGTATCAACAAGCTGGAAACAACAAGAAAAAATGCTTGCGCCTGCAGTGGGGCTTGAACCCTTGGATGCTTGGACTTGAAATTGGAGATTGGGCTTGTTGAGCCTAAATCGTTGATATTGGAGATTGAGCTCATTGGAGAATGCATAGAGCACCATGTACTTTTCCCTTGTTTCTCATTCATTCGGCCATGGCTCTTGGTCTTGGGATTGATGGTTGTGACTCGACACTTGTACTTGGTTCTATGCTTGAAAGTTAAGGCTTGATGAAACCAACCCAAAGTTTTCTTTTTTTATTATATTGGTGTGAGCTCTCCTCCTCGATCTATATTTGGTGTGTGTTTTCTTGTGTTTGGTACTTATTAGTGATGTAAGTATGGCCCTTGGTCTCATAATTAGAGTAGTCTCATAATTAGAGATAGGGCTCGATGGATAGGCCCAACATTTTTTTACTTTTTTTTTTTACATTCTTAATATATTTCTTATTTTATATATTTTTGGCTTCATAGTGCAATACTGTGGCTTCATGGTATTTCTCCTTGTGGCTTATGTGTGTTCTCTCTTGTGACTTGGTACTTGGTAGGCATAAAACTTGGTATCGACTGTATACATGGATATTGGGATCGATATGAGATAAGCCCAATATTTTTTTAATTTTTTTGTGTGCGTGTTTTGCTATATTTGTTTTTTATAAATTTATTTGTTGGTTTTAGTATTAGATTTATATATATATATTTATTTTTTTTTTTTTTTTGATGGTTTTATAGGTTGTAAGTCTTATAATTATTCTCTGGTTATTTTGCAGGTGAGGATGTTTGCAGGTACATAGTTTGGAACAGTGGAATAAGTAGCATATGGAAATGAGACTAAAATAGGTGCAGTAGTGTCTTTTCCCTGGTGCACTCACCTTCTTGTCAAATAATTTTTTGGGTAGTTTCCTTAGGGTTCCACGATCCTTTTTGGGTTATTTCTAGTTTAATTAAGGGTTGTAAACAATGGTTAGCTGCATGAACTTGTCCAAGGTTCAGGTTGCAGGTTACAAGTTATCTTAGGAACTGATTTTCACAACTAAGTGGTTGTTCAAGACCAAGGTTTTAGTTTTGAAACCGGGATCTGATAGCATATGTAAGGCCTAAATTATAGAGCCTCATAAAAATAAATAAATAATTTATAATCTACTTCTTTAATTACTGCTACTTATTTTAGAATTTCCTTTCTTGGTTTTCTTTCTACCAACATAATAATTGACAGTTTCTACCAGCATAATAATTGACACCATCATGATAATCAACAACAAGATAATAAAAACAACATATTAACATAATAATAATTAACATCAATATAATGATAGTAGAAAATGCATAAAGTATTTACCTCAACCTGAAGCTCAACCTGAATCTTAGTTGATTTATCCCTTTCCTATTTGTTGATGTTGATCCAACCCAAACTGAGTATTAACCTCCTAGCCAACTAGGAACAACCTCTCCGGCTCCCTAGCTCCAGGAATCCTTGCGATTTCCTGGCCTCCGAGCCCAAAATTCCCAATAACAATTGTGTCCCTATGAGAGTCCTCAAGCCAAACTGTTCACTAAACTCCTTCTTTCATCCTTTCTTCCTCCTCCTTCTTCCCCAAATTTTACCTCCCAAAAACCAAAATATCCTTCCCCAAGTTTTGTCCCCTCTCCCTTATCCTCCTCCCTCGAATCCAACTCCTTCCTTCAATTATCCAACCACCTTATCGCCCATTAATTATTCAACCACCTTATCCCTCCCATTAATTACTTCAACTACAAATTTTAATAATATTATAATAAAGACTCAATAAATTTATTTTAATAATTAATTAAATTAATATTTGTGAACCATGATAATTAAATAGTTAATTAGGGTTGTTACAGGATTGGAAACTCCATCATTCTACCCAATCATAGACACTGCTATTCTAGCACCCTCAATAGTAGGTCACCCCTAAGTTGGGGTTATGACTCCACTAAGGAAAAGACTATGTAATCCAATTAAGGTCTCACAATCAACACAACAATGTCTAAGGCAAGGTACCAAACTCCAACATCAGTTCCAATCTATAATTTCTCATTCCCCAATATCATGCACAACCCAAGGAAATGTACCTACTTCTTTGTAGTGTAGTCCCTTAGGCTATCCTACTTCCCTTCCAATGCTCCAGCACATGCTTGTCAAGAAGACTCATAACATGTGTCTCCAAGAACTCTAGTTGCACTAAGGAGTCTCCATGCACCCTCTAGGAATCAAAATTAGGAAAACTTATTCACCACAATTCTCCGTCTAGGGCTCCAACCTTTCCCAAGGAAACCCAAGGATAATTGTACACACAAATCCACCTAGGATTTAAAGGGTTCACAATTTCGCATGATTACAATGTATCCTTAGTTCACATTTAAGGAACAATAGTAAGAATGATGGAACGAATGAGAATTCCTAAATTTTCCACTAAAAATGAAGGTTGAATATGCATGTTCTCTTTTTGATAAGTGATACTCAAAGAACTACTCACCCAACACTTGGAAACTCGTTATCCCACTTGGGAAATTAGGATACAAATATAACATAAGAAGCTAGGTTGTGACTTAGGTTTAATTTAGAATTTGAATTATCCCCCTTAGCTTAGGCCCCTTTCCTAAGACCTTAGCCCCCTTTTCTTCTAGTGGAGTGATAGAATCCCATACTCTCTCATTCGACTTGGTCATAAAAAATGATGTATTTTATTAATATATCTGAGTGTTATTACAAATTTCAATGCTAGGCTCACTGTATTTTTATCATACAAGCTCTCGAGCCTAATATCACACAAGCATTCAGGCCCAAAACATATATAAATAAACACTTTGTCCCAAAAATCCTATCTCGTCATGGTATAAAACATATGTACATTTAAAACTAGGGGTTCAACCCGGGGTATTACAAAGCAACCAATGTTATGGATAATCATCAAGCTATAAGAGGCATATACGATATTTATCGAAACCCTAAATATAAAAGCACGAAAAATGATGAAATATCAGATTGAAATGACCACTAATAGAGATATTCATGCGCAAATGAAATTGTAGATACTTTTTCCTTGGATTTCACTAATTCCAGCTTGATAAACACATTACCCTTTCTCGCCTAATCCTCATTATTATGGTTTCAGAAGAGGGATGTATTTAATCTCATCATCGTTCATAGCTATTTAGATATAACTTGAAAATAATTTATTGTAAACTAGAATACATTGAGTATTAATTAAGCCCGATAGGCTTCCTCCTATTAGAATTGATGAGTTAATAAAACTTTTAATTGCAAATTTTAATCTTATGGTCAACATTTAAAGATGTCAACATATTCTTTGTTGTTGTCTCAAATCAATGAATGATATTAAGTGTTCATAACTTTCTTGCATTTATAAATGCATCTATTAACCTAATTAATTTTTCACATTTACTTAATCATATTGAAAAATTACTATGCTCGCTAGTTGATTTCCACCTCTGAGTGATTAACAAAGATTAAAATTTTAACATAAAATGGAGAAAAGTAAAAATGGAGCACAAACATTTAATATTTACCAATTTACCAATTTCGCCAAGAAGATGACTAGATTGGCTGGTGCGGTACCACATCTATCTTGGTCTTTCGTATGCTAGAGTGTGTTTCATTTTATGGCCACCTTTTTATGGTCTTCCATTTGATTGTTATTAACATATATTAGTGGTCATATGCTGGAGTGTTCCATTTGATTGTTATTAACATATATTAGTGATCATATGCTGGAGTGTGTTTCATTTTATGGAAATCTTTCTATAGAGTTCCATTTTATTGTGATTCACATATAGTAGTGGACTATGTCAACTGGTGGAATGACCGAGTTTAGATTAGCTGCCTTTGTGGCCTAGATTACATTGAGCACTCAGGACTCACAATTTAATCATAGGAAGGATTAAAAAATATTTTTCTCATAGCAGAGAGGTAATGAGTTTACACCATCTTTTTTTCTCTTCCTTCCTTAATAGTTCAAATCTAAACTAAACTAAGTTAATGCTAATCTCATGCTAATTTGTGAATTATTTTGTTTATTTTTGGTATATTAAACATATGCATGATATTTTATTGATAAGAACACCATACCATTTAGTTTTTCTCTCAGTTATCCGACGAATGTTTTCTGCTTTACATAAAAAAGAGAGCACTGTAAGGATCAACTATGAATCATTAGGGTTATTGTCATGTGGCGAAGATCTTTCGGCTCGCTCTGCTTTCAGATTTTCATTTTTCTTTTTTTGTCCATTTTTTCTTTCTTATTTCATTTGGTTCAAGCTTAAGATCATAAGAAGAGAAATTTTCAGGGTTATTATAAATTGTCTGTGTGTTTTTCGTTTGGTAAGGCCCTTTTTGTTTATTGAGGGAATGGCAGACTGACGTTCAAACTATTTGCAGATTGAGAGGAGGAAATTTCAGCTGGTAAGCCAGAAGGCGGTAATCCAGAAGGTGGAGCTAATGTGTAACTATTCAAAATTGAGTGCGAATAGGCATAGCTATCCGATCATGCAATAAAATGAATCCTTTTTTCAACCTGATCAAGTTTGGGTACATGATTGTCGATTTTTTCTTTCTGAGTACAATTAAATTCATAACTTCTACTACAAAGACACCATAGGCATGTATTTATTGGTATGCTAAAGACGTGATTTTTATTTTAATGATATGTTTGAGATTTGTAAGTGGATTGAAACCATTATCGTTTTATCTTTTTTTAATATCTGCAAACATTCATGGTCAAGTATAAGAGCTAGTAGTTGGATTTAAATGTTTTAATTGGGATTAACATATCCAGGTCTCAATGTCCACAGAATTAAATTATTTAATTGGATTTAAAATGGCCATGTGAAAGATACTCGATTCAATTAAAAAAATGTGTCCCCTCAAACAACATCGACATCGACTTGTCATTGATAACCCAGGAAAAATAACTCAACGTAAATAATTGTGGAAATTGAAAATATATATCATAATGACATGAAACGTTTTGTATTAAAAATACATTAGTTATTAGGGTTACAGTTAAGCCAATTCAGATTTAAAATATTTCCATCTTATCAGATTCCTTAATTCGTTTGCATGCTACTACTGTTGCATACTCATTCATTAATTTGTTTGCATGCTACTACTGTTGCATACTCATTCATTAATTTGTTTGCATGCTACTACTGTCGCATACTCTCCATCATTCTATAAGCAATGCAAGCGATAACCATAGTAACTCTCATGAGCTTTTCTTCTAAGTTGTTTTACTTTCCTTAAAAGAAATCCAGTCTTTATATTAGATTAACCACTAATTAGTTATTAAGGTTATTTTAATTATTTGATTATATTTATTATATTAATAAATAAAAAAGAGAATATGGATATGAATTACTAATATATTATTAAATTATATTAAAAAGAACAATATCAATATTAATTACATTTATTGTATTGAGAAAAACACATTATTATATAAGAAAAGAAGTTACAATTATTTTTTATTACTGATTACAAAAGACATTAATATTTGATTACATTTATTATGTAAAAAAACACATTATTATATCAAAATACATTATTTATTAGGGTTAGGGTTATATTAATTAAGGTTATCTTAATTATTTCATTACATTTATTATATCAATAAATAAAAAAGAGAATATGGATCGGAAATACTAGTTATCTGCCGTTTTGAAATTATATCTTTGTGGTTTTGAATGGGAATAATACTTCTCTTTTTTTTTTTAAAGTAGATATTTTATTTCTAAGATTATATATTTAGGGTTTTCAACACCAATAATACTTTTTTTCTGAAGGAGATATTTTATTTCTAAGATTACATATCTAGGGTTTTGAATGGGAATAATACTTCTCTGTTTATTTGTTTATTTATTTTTTAGGAGATATTTTATTTCTAAGATTATATATCTAGGGTTTTGAACAAAAATAATCTTTGTACTTTTTATCTTTTTACCCACAATAATCTTTGTAGTCTCTCTCGACTTCTATGTCGTTTTTAGAAATTATTTTTGGCTTCTTCAAAGGGCTGAGCATTTGGACATCTGAAATGAGGTGAGTCATTTTTTACTTTGATTCAATTTTAATTTTACTTAAAGAAATTTAAATATATTTTATTTATTTATTTTAAGTTTCAAAAGTAAAAGTTGATTTGAGAGATAAAGTCAATCCATAATAATAATTGTTACATTTTTTTCTCTTCTTTTTAGTTTGAGCACTCCACCACCTATTCCAAAAACTCATCCTAACAAGGGGAGCCCCCCCAAAATCACCCTAGATATCCTTTACGATTATATGGAATCAGTAGAAGAAAAAAGAGAAGAGAGATGCCAAAATCCAAATAGAGTTAGAAACATTAGAAAAAAGGAGTGAAGAAAGAGACATAAAACTCCAAATAGAGCTAGAGGCAATGATTGATAAAAAAATTAAAGATACCATTCAAACTCAAATAGAGGACAGATTCTTAGGGTTCAAGAGTGAATTGCAAACAATGAAGGATAGAATTCAAGAAATGGAAAAACATAAGCAATCAACCCAAGAAGGAGGGGTTGAAGAAAATCACAACTTGAGAGATAGGATTAAAGAACTAGAAGAAAAACTAACCAACAATTTGACCCTCAGTAATATGGAAAACAAACTGGATATCAAACCCATCAAAGAGGAAATGAATAAACTAATCAAATTGGACCATGAGCGTAACAAAAGAGCCTTGAACCTCATAATTTTTGGTATAAAAGAACAACAAGAGGAGGGTACACTAGCAATAGTAAAAGAAGAATTAAAAAATAAATCATAAATTGATACAACTTACCTCATAGAAGCAAAGAGGCTAGGAAAAATAATTGATCACAAATATAGGTTGATCCATGTCAAAGTAAGTTGTAATGACCATAAATATAGCATACTTAATAAATCTCTGAGCTGAAAAGGGTGAGAAATATTTATAAATGAAGACCTCATTCCCGAAGACCACGTTGAATTAAGGAAGGAAGTTCAAAAGGTAAAATAAGCCAAGAAAGAAGGAAAATGGGCAATAATTAGAAATTGAAAATCTATTGTTAGGGATAGAGACCAGAAGGATAATAATAAATAGGAATTTGGGACACTTGGGATCCTTTTTTGGAATTGTCGTGGATTTCCATGGCGTAAAGGTCCTATGATAAGTTGGATCTCGAGTGATATTGATATTTTCTTGTGGTTGGCATGGAACAAAAAATCCCACCGTAGAGGGATAGGAGGCATATCTTGTTATATTAGAAAAAACATTTCTCCTCACATTCAACTTCATAAGATTGACCCTCTTAATCAATACATTTGGATAGAATTTTCAGACACCAATGCTAAGAAGACGTATATAGCAATTTGTTATTTTGCACCTATTAATTCTACCTTTTATAAGAAACATAACCTAGATAAAAATTGTCCCTATAATAATTTATAACAAGATATTTATAATTTGAAAAATGAAGGTAATATCCTCCTCCTAGGAGACTTTAATGCTAGGACTACAACTAAACAAGCTACTCTTTTAAGTGATGACTCCAACCATAATCCTTTATGGCTATATGAGGACCTTGTTTTATCTAATAGCTACAAAAGAAGCTCCGAACACCTAATTGAGAATTTGTTTGGTACTGAGTTGGTCAAGCTCTACAGCTCTCAAGACTTAATAATTTGCAATGGAGTAATGAAGTGGTAAAAATCCAACCAAATGACTTGCATTCATGGGATAGGTAGTAGTGTTGTAGATTATGTGATATCTGATATCCTCGTTTCCAACCAAATAACAAATTTTGACCTTTTAAATGACCATGAGCCTGACTCTAATCATAAACCTTTAACCCTAACTCTAGAATTCTCCATTCATAGGAGCACCATTGAAGATAATTATGATAATCAAAGAAATTTTCTCTTTGAAAAAAGTAAAGTTGACATTTTATTAAAGGATTTAAATAGTAAATTAAACCTCCTAACTTATAATGACAACATTGAAGAACCCTATCATAATTTTACAACTACCCTTTCCACTTCTATTAACAAGTTCTCTTTCGAGGTGTCCCATAAAAATAATAATAGAACAACCAACCCTTGGTATGATAAAGAATGCAAAATTGATAGGAAATCCATTAGGGATGCTTCTAATGAGCCCTTAAAACTCGATAAGATCAATATGTACAAATCCCTAATTAAAAAGAAAAAAAGATACTATATCAATAAAAGGCAAGAGCAACTTTCACAACTATACAAGTTGGATCCTAAGAAGTTCTGGAGCCAAATTCTAAAATGCAATACTAAAGAAAATAATAGGATTCCCTTAACGGACTCGAATTCCTATGTCAAAAATCTTTATGAGTTCCCTAATTCCATGAACACCATTCCTATTGTCCCTAAAAAGGAAGAAGTTTTTTCTTTAGATGACATAGATTTCGGGGTTAAGAGACTCACAAATGGGAAAGCTAAGGAAAATGAAGGCTACCAAACTAAAATTTTTAAAATCGGATGGCCAATCCTTATCCCTCACATACACAAGCTCTTCAACTTAGAGTCAAG
>JZKD02S1687408.1:1417145-1435794 GCA_000966675.3 Picea glauca | reverse complement strand
TGGTTCAGTCGATGGCATAAGCTGCAGATCTACAACAGTGGTGGAGGCCTGGCTTGTAATGAAAGATGATGGATGATGAATAGGTCCTGCCTAGTCAACTAGGTGAAGTGAAAGAGGATGATGAGGAATAGGTTTCGCATGCTCATCTAGATGAGGTGAAAGATGAGGATAAGGAATATCTACGACATGCTCATCAAGATGAGGTGAAAGATGAGGATGAGGAATATGGGCTTCCTCCTCATGATCTGGGTGAGGTGAAGTAGGAGGAGGAGGATGTGGATAAGGATGATCACATCCACCCTCATCAATCGATGGGGTACTGGATGAACGGTCCATACTGGAAGAGGATATGTGACTATCATCGAAGGCCCTCCTTGCTGCTAGTATCCTGTTCTGATGATATGACACATAAGAGGCATCAAATCACACAACATCTCCCTCCAAATCTCAAAGAGAGTAGGATATACTCTGATGTCTCACATCAGGGTAGGGAGAAATCCCACCTTATTCAAAAGTGTAGAGATTCATTCGCCCAACTCTAACCTAAATTTGGTATCGAGCCTATGACACATGCCACCCGGTATCTATACCCAAAGAACCTGACCTGTTGTGGCCTTAGGCATCATCTCCTCCTCATCATCTGTTGGGGGAGGAGGCATGTCCACAATGAAAGTGCCAATATCTACAAATTATATAGTACATGACAATAATTACATAGTTAAGTCATTAAACAATTTAATAAAACAAGTTAAAGAACATGTTAGACTAAATTTTGTTCTAATTAAGAAAGACAATAAAATGAAACTATATTAATTTAAAAAAACAGTAATATTACCTCGATCATATGGTGGCTCATCTTCTTTGAAGAGTTTGTTCAGACATCCTTGTCAATCCAAACCCTCGTAATGACACACCACCATGATGAACATGTGATCCAACACACTTCCTAGTAGCCCTAGTGTGTATGGCGCAATCCTAGCCAGAAACTCTGGTTGGCCGCTCTTGGGAATATTCTCCCCTCACATGAGTCCTTGGAAGTTGTCCTATGAGGCTGACGAAAAAAATCCATCCTCATCTCTGGAAACCTCTCAAAAAATAAGAAAAAAAAATCGGAGGAAAATGGGAAGTTTGACCTCCGACGTGTGATAGCTCAACATTTATTGAGTGCTATAAAAAACTACTGCAGAAAAATGGAAAACCATCTAATACACCATGGTCAATGTACAAATGAATGAACATAATACAAAAGAGGGTAGCTAATTCATTTCCCATCACTAGTAAAATGGGCTATGGTAGTCACTAAGAGTGAGAGGCACCTAACCTCCTCTGCACCGAAAGAGGTGATTTTCAGTTGTCCACTAGACACCTGAAAATAAGTTGGGGATAATATATCTACCCCAATATATCACTGAGAGTACATGAACTAACTCTCAATGGAAAAACCTATTGGGACATCTGGGAACTCGGAAGAATCCTCCCCTCTCCTAAATAGCCCAGTGATAAAGTAAACGTCCTCCTTGGTGGGATGATACCACTGATCCCGACACAGAAAGCATGTCGATGGACATCCCATTGATGTACTAGATGAATCAACAACCCAGAGTGACCCTTAAGGGATGTAGCCTCCTCATATTACTTGAGGAGGCATACATCCCTCAAGAGAGCATGAGTTGATACAATAATAGGGAGAGCGTAAATATCCCTCCCTCTCCCTCACCTCCCATTCTTGTACAACATTGTACAGGTCCACCCTCTGCTCATGCTACTACTACTTCTCTCTCCACTCATGTCTCTCCATGATTATCATATGAAATATATCATCCCAATCATACATAAAACATAAAAAACTTCTACTGAATGGTAAATTTATCTATAAATACAAAAAAATAAATTCCTTCAAAAAATAAGAAAATTTCATTAATGGTGCATCCAAGAAATAGTCATGCATCATTGGTAGTGCACCCAAAAATATTGTGAGCACCGTGAATAGTGTGTGAGTGTAAATGAAAGCACCAAACAAAATATGTTCTAATGTGCTATGTGGTACATTAGAAAAAGGTACCGCACCAGGGCGCTAGACTACAACACATATGCCACATTTATCATACACACCAGTTATACCTAAAATCATATTACTAGAGAAACCACATAACTTTTGGTTGATTAACACTGATAGGCCATCATAACACAAAAATAAATTTAGGTGAAATCTACTATACATTTTTCATTAGATATACATTTTGCATTAAATAGGAAATCCATAATCCAAAACCTTGCCGCATTTAATTGAGCAACTCAAACTTATACAAACCTGAACTCTAAACCTAACCCTAGGGTAATCTTAGATAATTTCCACACACCATACCCAAGAGACTGCAAACATTTGAAATGGTGTTGTAGGAATCAAGAAGATGTATCATACCCAACAAACTGCAAACATTTGAAATGGTGGTGTAGGAAACAAAGAGGTATCAAAGTCCATCACAACTTCCACTTTTTAATTAAAATATATATCCAAAAATGGAATGAAATAGTCAATTGGCATAATGTATGAGAGTACGTTTAACAAAGACCTCCATTATCATCCCATGTATTATTATCGTATGATCTGAAATATGATGAAAGTAATCAATATTTTGAAACGAAACATTTGAAAATAAATACAGCGTGTCTTTTGCTAAGGATGGAATTCTTCTTGAACGCAGATGTACTAACTAAAGATTAAATATTTCATTAGTTAGCGCACAAAACTAAGAGAAATTAAAAACTCTAATTGTTCTATGTCGAGTTTAGAGATCCCCACAATCTGATTATTTGGTCATAGATCATATATGCAACTACTTTAGTCGAGGGTTTGTTGGATTTGAATGACCTAAAGACTATCGATTGTTATTTGCTCGACTGTTATTTTCTCTACTTACATAATAGCCTCGTCTCCCTAGATTATTAATCATGAACAATAAACATTTACAAAGGATCACAAAACCAGTGGGAAGGCAAAAGTGGTTTTTTCGTTTTTTTCCATAGAAATCATAACACCATTAATACATTGGATCAATAAAAAGAAACTAGGAACTCACCGCTAAGATGACAATTAAGGAATACAAAATATAGTACCAGTGCAAACGTTCTAGGTGTGATTTCTCCAATTTCCCCTAAATGCTCCATTTGCGTATGCTTCTTCTCCTGTTTCACTGTCATCTCATGGGGTTCCAAGTTTTGCTTCTCTTCATTGTGATGGCCGTGTTTTTGTTTATGTGAAAACATCATTTCCAAAATTTTGATAACTGAATGAAATTTAGAGATTGCATTCTACACATTCAAAGTACTCATAACATAATTGAACTGTAGCGATCTATATTTTCACCCTCACAATACTCAAGTTATTGAAGAGATAGGATTAGAAGAAGGGATGGTAGGGAAGTGGTTTTGTCATTTTTATTCCATCAGATGTCAAACAAATAATACTGTGTGACTATGTCGAAACTCGTTAATGCAGAAGAAAGTGAGCATTTACCAGAATAGGCAGTGCCCAGAATAGTTGTGTTCACTATGGTGCATTCCATCTTGAAATGACCATCTCTCCATGACCTTCACACCTGGAAATCCACTACCGAAACGCCAACTCGAATGGATAACACACCCTTCACACTTGGAAATCCACAACCTAAACGCCATCACGTAGGGATAAAAACATTAGGGAAGTATAATTTAATTAAGATAATTAATTTTACATCTGGTAAAAAGAAGTCGACACTTTGGCAAAAAGAAGTGGATGCTCCAGTAAAAATATAAACAGTAAAAGTTTAAAGCCAGAAAAATACCTGGTGAATAGTCATTATTATGCTAATTACTTTAAACACTTTTTTTTAATGAATAACATACATTTTTTGTCAGTTAATATTTGAAATCATAACCTTTCATTTATTATGACGACTAAGAATATTGGAAGCATATAAACGCATGTCCACTAAAATTCCATCTGTGATTAAAAATCTATTAATTATGGCCATTTCCAATAGATGTATGCCCATTGACATAAAAATATTAACATAGGTAAAAAATTATTTAAAATTAACCAAAAAAAATTGGTCCATATACATTTACTACACGTACCGGGCGTGTAACTAAAATATTCACATCATCACATAAAATTTAACAAATTTTCCTGTATGGAACTTATTATGGTGGGTTTCGGTCATCATTATCGCACCAGTACGATGTCACCAAAAAAGTTGTTGGGTGTACCACAACACAACATTGCATTTATCGGCAGTGTGTTTAGTAAACATGAACGCCTCGTTGCACACCTTTACCAATGCAATGCATAAAAATATATCTAAAAAGTATGGTGTGTTATGTATTTTAATGTCCTAGTGCATTATTTGGACTTTGAAGCACCGCTCCACCAATTATATATATTTCTTCGATGTGTCACTGGTAAATGGACCTGTGAGTGCATTTATGTTTATCAACGTACCATCGAGAAATGTACCAAGTTAAGCGATCCTTTCTATAAATTTATAGGTTGCACCATAAATGGTGCGAGCGAATGCATCGTGCAAGTTTTTTTGTTTTTTTACAATTAAAATTTCACTCAATTTAAATTTTAATCAGGTGAAAAAGTTACAAAGAAACAAGGACATTACCTAGACATTTTATTGTTGAGGAGTCATGGTTGCGACGTACTAAAAAAAACTAAACTTTCCCACCATTTGGAAAAAAACGAAATTTAGGCATCGAGCAAAAGACAAAAGGAACACAACCAAGAAAAGCACTGATGGAAGGGAGCTTCATATAGGAAAAAGTTTCACATGTCCTTTTGAGCTCTAAAACACTGAAAATGGTAAAAATGATTTTTACCATCGATGATTTTTTTAAATAAAACCTTGTCCCAGTGCACCCAATGCACAAACACATCGGGCCATATATGTTTAATGAGTGCACTAGTTATATTCAAAAATATATATCCCTGGCATGGTGCACATGTGTTTGAGAAGTAGTGCGTACCGGTGCATATACTACTACATAATGAATCGTCATACATTTTTTTGAAAAACTACAATAGTGTGAAAATTTTTGTTTCATAATGACACATTGCAATATAATAATAAATGCCCTGGTGTTCTTTTTTTTATAGAGTGGACCGCCTAAATTTGGAAATTAACCCTACTGCAATGCTCCACATTCTATCACTGATGCGCCTCATACAATGGAGTGCACCAGAATATATTTTTTGACACAATCCTAAATTGATCCGTAATTTTTTTATATTTAACCATATAACAGTGCAGTATAATAATAAATGCCCTGGTGCACCTTATTTTACAAAGTGGACCGCCTAAATTTGGAAATTAAACCTAACACAGTGCTCCATATTCTATCACCGATGTGCCTGATACAATGTAGTGAACCAGAATATATTTTTTGACACAATCCTAAATTGATCCGTAAATGTTTTTTATTTAACCATATAATAGTGCGGTATAATAATAATTGCCTTGGTGCTCTTTGTTTTATAGAGTGGACCGCCTAAATTTGGAAATTAACCCTAACAGAGTGCTCCATATTCTATCACCGGTGCACCTGATACATTGGAGTGCACCAGAATATATTTTTTTACACAATCCTAAATTGCTCTGTAAATGTTTTGTATTTAACCATATAAAGGTTCACTCTGCTAATAGTGCACCTATGCTTCCATTGTTATTTTGTGCACCATAGGTTTTAAAATAGTTCTATTATGATGTGTCATTATTTACCGGTGCATCCTTATTTCCTTTTCGCACCGGATAATTTTTTTCTTTATTGGAAATTACCTTGCTACGGTGTGTTACTTTTGAGGGAACCGATGTGCTTATTGTAGAAAATGCATCGATGCATTATGTAGTTGGAAAATGACTAGTGTAAAAACATCAAATAAAACCTCTTCTCGCTCACCTCCGCTAGTATCATCTGCTATAAACAACTTTTTGGGATATTTTTATAGCAGTGTTCGTAAAATCCACCAATAGAGGGTATTTTCCTTGTAGTGATACCACCCAAGAGAGGTGCAGACAATGAAATACAATTATTACCAAACTGCACATTGTCAAATATTGGGCTATATAGACAATATTTTCTAGAAGTGAATGAAGTGAAGAAACAATTGCAACATTTTTTGGAGTAGTGTGTAATTCAACCAAGTGCCTCACCTTGTGGGTCACCCTTGATAATTATACCCAAGAAGGATGGGACTTCAAGAATGTGTATCAAATATAGGGCATTGAATATGATTACATTGAAAAATGGGTATCATCTGCCAAGAATCAATGATTTGTTGGACCAACTGTAGCATGTCAAGTAGTTCACGAAGCTAAACTTGAAATAATGGTATCACCAGGTAACAGTCAAAGAAGAACATACATGGAAGACTACCCTCAAGAGAAGGCAAGGCTTGTATGAGTGGTTGGTTATGTCAGTCAGTTTATACAACACACCAACTACATTTATGAGACTAATGAATTATGTTTTACACCCTTATTTAGATTCATTTGTTATTTCCTATTTGGATGATATATTCATTTATAGTGATACCTACTATAATCACATATCACATCTTATACATGTGTTAGAGACTTTGAAGAAGCACCAACTATTAGCCAATATCAATAAATGTGATTTTTCTTAGTAGTCTTTGGTGTCTTTGGTGTATGTGATTGGTGGAGGGGAGCTGAAGATAGTTCTCGCAAAGATAGAGGTCATAATTGAATGGCCAATTCCTACAAATGTCATTGAAGTTAGGATTTTTTGGGGGAAACACAATAATTGCATAATTTCATAGATTCATTCTTAGTGGTAGATGCACCACTCCATGCCATAAAAATGAGTGGTAAAAGTTTCTAGTGGCAAAAGAATCAACAAAAGGATTTTGATGAGATGAAAATAAATATTAGAAAAACACTAGTGTTTGCACTAACAAACTTGTAGAAGCCTTTCAAAGTAGAGATAGATTCAAGTGGGTATGCCATGGGAGAAATTTTAATGCAAGGAGGAAGGCCAATATGCTATCATTATGAAATATTTCATCGGGAAGTTCTCAACTACCCTACCTATGATAAAGAACTCTATTCCCTTGTTAAAGTTGTCAAGAAGTGGAAGCACTATTTGAAATGAAAAGAAACCATAATCCACATAGATCACTAAACACTACAATATTTGTAGGCCCAAAGAAAGCTAAAACAAACTGAGAATTACAAGTCATCAAGTAAAAGAAGGGTAGAACAAACAAGTTGGAAGACATACATTCACGACCACCCACATCAAATAACACAACTTTGGGAACTCTGTTGCAGATGGATATTGTTACCCATGATGCATACAAAGAGGAATACATAGAATATGAGGAATTCAAGGAAGGTTTTTAGGAGCTATGAGGCCAAATTCATATAGAAGACGGTGACGACAAGGTTGAATGTAATTTATAGAGTGGTTTACTCTACAAGGTTGACAATCTCTATGTCCCTAAAGGTGAACGACTGCAGCTTATCAGAGAGGCTCAAACCTCCAAGGTTGCAGGACATTTTGGTGTTGTGTAACACCCATTTCCACTAATAACATTATAGCATTAACTTATTCTTTGAAGACACTTACGAGCAAGTGATGCGGTATAAAACTTGGTACATTATGATTTCCATTTTGATTTATATGCTTATTCTTTGATTATGAGTTATACTGTAATGAACATTGAGATATATATTTGGTTCTAGATGTATATATTGAGAGGTATTATGATGAGTTTTCCTGAGTGTACAAGAAACATGACAGTTTGAGGATGCAGATAACATCAACAAACTTCCTTGGAATCCATATTGAGTTAAGGAGTTGACTTGTATTTTGGTTTGAGTATTTGATTTATGCACATATATCATTGACAATGAATACTATATGGATTTTATGTATATGAATTATTGACATTGCTTTTGTTAGTGGATGTAGACTTGGTGACGCTTGCTAATATGACTCACATATGGAGTAAATAGTTCATACATGTAAGCCATACAGATGAGGGAGAGGTGTGGTAGCATCCCTGTTACATCCTACTAGCACTCTCATCGCGACCTGAACTAAGCTTAATTATTACCTTTTTTGAGAGGTTCACGAAACCGTGAGGGCAAGTTGACATAGTCGTTCAAGAGGATTACCGAGGGGCACGAAATAAGACAAATACATTATTACTCAGCAAGCCCTTAATCCCACATAAGGTTGACCAATGGAGTGTTGAATCCAAGCGTTTGATAAACTTCCAAACTACTTAATTGCGAGTGGCACCCTTGGAGCACGGATGTGCGTCTTGAAGGGCACATTGCATAAAAAAAAAATTGAGTCAACAAAAATATAGATGAACTAGAAAATTAAATGAATTCTTAGACCTTGATAGAAAAAGAGCATGCAATTAATTATTAAATTTTAAACTAGAAAATTAAAAAAGAGTCTAAGTTTAAGAGGTTTGACTAATCAAAACATTAAAAGGGTTAAGAGAATTAAGACTAAATACATTTAGTAAATGGAGAACAAGAATCAAAAGTTGGGTTTGTGTACATGTGTGCATGAAAATAATAAAAATGTTTTCTTTTAATTAAAAAGAAATCATTGCACGAGAGAATGAGATCTTAACATAGAGTTAGTATCCTATGTCAATAAGCCACTAAATACTAATTAAGATAAGAGTCTTAATCAAACTCAAATTGAAATTTAGTTAGGGAACATAATAAAAGAGGTATTGGGGAACTAAGAGACAATTAGGAGGAAAAATAGGAACAAATTGGAGAGTGTGAGGGAAAATGTTCAATTAATTAAAATAAAAAGTGATTTAACATGTGCAACTTGGGGAGAGTGTGACATGTGTTTTGGTCGAATAATCCTTAATTTAATTATTCAAAATTGTTTATTTGTGCATGAGAGGACATGTGTCAATGCAAATTTTCCTATAAAAGAAATGGTTGGAAAGAGAGTTTATTGACTATTTGACTTGTGGAGAGTTGGGTTGGAAACTTGTGCAAGAGTTGGAATCCTCTCCGTGCAAGGGAAAGTTTGTGCTATTTAGTTTTGGTTATTTGTGTGTGGCCCCTTTGCAGCTCGGGGGACTGAGGGGAAAGAAGAGTACCCCTAGCGTTTGCTAGGAAGTACTGACGAAGTTGGGCGATTAGCAAGAAAAAAGAAGGATCACGCACAACATCAGATTGAAGTTTCAACAACATTGATCTCAATGGGTTAAGATAGTTAATGATTAAGTGTATTGTTATGTTCAATCTTATTGTAAATTTCAGTCCTAAATTCTTTTAGAAAAATCATATTATAAATTAGTAAAGGACATAATGTGCATTATCTAATTATGTATGTTAAATTCCTCTATAGAGAAGAATTTACTATGTTAAAAAAAAGGGTCAAAACTCCTTTATGGTCAAATGTTGAATGTGAGGTTGATTGACAATAGAAGTTATATAAAATATTTAATCCTAATAGAATAAAAATTCTACATTATGTTAGTGATGTACCAAACAATTTGTATGTCTAAATTGATGCGATCTCTCGTCAGGGAAAAACACGTTATGTACAATATTCAGTTGGGAAATTTCGATCTTTGATCTGATCAAGATAAGATACATGTTGATGCGATCTTTGATCTTATCTTGATCTGATCAAGATAAGATACAATATACACGTTGATGCGATCTTTGATCTGAAGCTTATGAATCTGATCTTTCTGCTCATTCCTGTTTTCCAATTTCATCTTCTCTCTAATATCTTCCTTTCTTATCATTTTGTCATGGTATCAGAGCTTAGGATGTAAGTCTCTTCATAGTGCCTCGAGAGCAGCCCGATCATAAGAAGAAGAGCGCAAAACTTACATTGTCTCACAAACGTGAGCACGAGATGCAAGATTCTTCACAAAGATTGGAGAACAGTTTGGAGTCGGAATCTCACTCAAAAGATCGTTGGAGAAAACAAGTGCAAGAAAGCAGAGCTGCAGTAGAGCAAAACACTTAAAGATTCACAAGAATTTAAAAGAATTGGTGAAATTCTTTCTTGAGGAGAAAATTTGTAGAGGCAACAAACAAGAAGCTACTTTAGCCATAATATTGGACGCAGGAAAAGGTATGAGCCTTTAATTAGGCTCAGAAATGCCGAGCCCACAGGTAAGGAAAAATTATTTTTTAGGCGTAAGATCTAGCGAGAGAAAGATCAGCCGTCAGATCAAGATAAGATCGAGTCAGAATCATCAGATCTCATTGGAGAGATATCGGCGATGGGGAGGCATTGCAGGGATCAGAAACAAAATTAATGTTTTTGCAAGTTGTGATCCCACAATCACTCAGGATCGTTGATATTGATAGATCAATAGATCAACGATGGATATCAATCCCTCTATGAACGAGCATATTTGCATTGCGGGGATCAGGAATAAAATTAAAGAACAAGCATGTTGTGAGCCCGCAATCGCTCAAGATCGTTGATCTTGTCATATTTACAAATCAACAATGGATATTGATCCCACTATGGATGAGCATCTTCTCTTTGCGAAGATCGGCCAGGAAATTAAAGAATGAGCGAGTTAAGTCTCTGCAATCACTCATGGTCATTGATCAAAGCGGACACGTTGCAGAAGATCTTGCACTTCGGCGATAATCACTTCGAAAGAAAGAAGGATGCAAGAAGCCAGAACTCCCAAAGGCCTAAAGCTCCGAAGAGTCGAAGTAGATCCAGACTGTTGATCGAAGTGGAAACATGGCAGGAGATCCTACACTTTGATGATAATCACTTCAGAAGAAAGAAGGATACCATAAGCAAGAACTCCCAAAGGCTAAAATCCCAGAGTTCATATCGACCATTCATCAACAAGGGCACACGGTGCCAAATCCCTCACTTCGGAGATGTAGCACTCAGGACGGTCTTGTGAAGCGAGATCTACCTGAAGTCCCGAAGTAAATCTTAGCCATTCAAGGTTGTGGAGACACATAGATAGATTTTTCACTTTGAAAGGTTAACACTTCAGATATTTGTGGTGTTTTGCAGCTCGAAAAACTCGAAGCCTGATGTTCCGATGTAAATCTTGGCTATCCAAAACAAGAGGACACATGGAGGTAGATCTTGCAATTCGGGTATTCAGAACTCTGGAAAATTGTAGTATTAGCAAACGAAAACTCTCAAGCGCCGAAGTTCCAAAGAAGATCTTGGTCGTTCGTTCGGTAAGTCCTACGGACCATTGATCTTTGCAGCAGCAGGTAAGAAAGGAATATCACTCAAAGTCCTGAAGTAATTGAGGACCATTGATCTCAAATCAATAAGGATTGTTGATATTTGAAATAAGATCGTTATTCATCCATTTGGATATTCAGAGGAATTAATACCTTCAGCGTCGAAACACCCAAAGCCTGAATTCCTAGAGTGCCTAGTTTTCATCCCCTGGTCACATGAGAAGATTAACTTCATTTTTTTTTTGCTCTCAAGTAAACTCACAAAGCCAAATTCTACCATTAGAGGAGCTACAGTTGCCAAAGAAGTGGTCTACCCCATTTTTTTTCGGCCTGAAGTCACACAATAAATTTCGTGGACCCAGTTTTTCACATAGGAAACAGGTAGGCACACAAAACTCTAAAAAAAAGAAATTGTTAATGTTTTACACGATGGCCACCTCTAGCAACTTAGGACCAACAGAAGGACCGATTCTTCTTGGAAAGAACTATGATTTTTGGTCTCTTAGAATGAGATCCTTCTTATAAGCATAAGATTGTTGGGATCGAGTGGATCTTGGATACGTGGATCCAAATCCATCAAACCTTGCTACCATGACCAATAAACAAAGAACTACTCAAGAAACACAGAGGAATAGAGAGAATAAAGGAAAATTCCGTATTCAAAATTCAATGGATGACTTGATTTTCTCAAAAATAATAGGCATTGTTACTTCAACACAGGCCTGGGACATCCTTAAATCAGCTTACCAAGGAAGTGGCAGGGTCAAAACTGTCAATCTGCAGACCTTGAAGATGCACTTTGAGACTTTAAAAATGACAGAATCTAGAAACATTGATTAGTTTATGACTAGAGTCATGGGAATCGTAAACCAGATCAGATTGATTGTTAAAGGCATCCTTAATCAAACAATTGTTGATAAATTCCTCAGAAGTCTACCAAATAAATTTGAAATTGTTGTTACAACCATCATTGAATCCAAGGATCTGTCAAATTTTTCAACAGATGAATTAATGGGATCTCTATTGACACATGAGACCAGACTCCATCTAGAATATGAGTCAATATCCAATGCCTTCAAGACTCAATTCTCCTTCAGCAGAGGGAAAGGTAGAGGAAGAGACAACGATCACCAAGGAAGAGGGATAAGTCCAAGTAACCATCACTCAAGTGAAGGTAACAGACAACGAAACCAGAATCAGAATTTCCAAGCTCACAGACAACAGAACCAGAATCAAAATTTCCATCCTCAAAGAGACAGAGGGAGAAGATACAATCAAAAATCAAGCATACAATGATATTACTGCAAAAAGTATGGGAACTATGAATCTGAATGACGGAAGAAGAAAGCAGATCATCTCTCAGGCAGAGCACGTGTCTCAAATCACGAAGGAGAAACCTCAAAAGGTATGTTTCTCTGATGCCACAAGATTGAAGAACAACATAAAGATCTTTGGTTGCTTGAAAGTGGATCCATCAATCTCATGGCATGTAACAAAGATTTACTATCATTCATTGATTGTTCAATTTCATCTGATATTACACTTGGAAATGATTGCTTAGTCAAAGTTCAAGAAAACGATATTGTACCTATTCTTATTAAACAAAATGTAAAGAAATATGTAAACAATGTCTATCATGTTCCAGATTTGCAACATAACTTATTAAGTGTAGGAAAACTAATTGAACATGGCTATAAGGTACTTTTTGAAGGAGCATCATCTAGGATATATGATAAAACCCCCAACAGAAAATTGATTTCTGAAATCCACATGACTAGGAATATAATGTTTCCCCTGACCCTCAGAACTTCAAATCTGATCCAATCATATGAACAAAGTGCATCCACTCCCAATGAAACTATGGTTTGGCATGCAAGACTTGGAAATCTACCCTTTCAGATTCTAAGTCTTCTACAAAATCACTCCATGGTCAAAGGTCTACCAAACTTCAAAGAGAAAAATCCACCATGTGAGTCTTGCAATCTTGTAAAACATAAGAGAACTAATTTTCCATAGTCCTCCACTCAAGATAAACAACACTTAGAGATGGTTCACACTGACCTATGTGGACCAATGCCAAAAAAGTCAATAGGTGGGAGCGTTTATTTTCTAACGGTTATTGATGACTTTAGCAGGAAAATTTGGATCTATTTTCTCAGACACAAGTCTGAAACCTTTGCAAAGTTCAAAGAATTCAAAGTTGAAGATGAAAAATAGAGTGGGAAATATGTAAAAGTTCTCAGTTCAGATGGCGGAGGAGAATACAAGTCCAAATAATTTACAAAATTCTGCAAATCACAAGGCATCATCATGCAAACTACAACCAAATATACTCCACAACAAAATGGAGTGGCTGAAAGGAAAAGTCAGGCAATAATGAACATGGAAAGAAGCCTCCTCAGAGAGAAGTGTGTGTTAAATCTATTTTGGGTTGAAGCAGTAGCATGTTCATTTTATCTCCTAAATAGATCTCCAACCACCAGTCTCAAGATGAAGGTCCCTCAAGAAGCATGGAGTGGGACAAAGATAAGTGTTGCTCATCTCAGGATTTTTGGATGCATAACATTCACTCACATACCTTTTGAATTGAGGAAGAAACTTGATGATAGAAGTGAGAAATGCACTTTTCTTGGCTACAGTGAGACATACAAAGCCTATAGAATCTACAATACAATTTCAAAGAAACTAATTATCAGCAGAGATGTCAAAAGTTTTGAAAATCAGTTATGGAGTGAGTCTGAAAATCGGCCTATGGACAGTCAAAATCCATTGTTGCCACTTCTTGAACACACAGACAATTCAGAACATCAAACACATCAACATGCTCGTCCAAGGTTGCAGGTACAAGGACAAACTGAAAGTCCTCAGTACAATTCTACTTCAAGCAGACATTCATCCTCTGAACTACAAAATCAGAGAACTTGAAGATTGAGAGAAATCCATCAATAGTTGGATTATATTGATGAGCACAATGTTTTTGCATTAATGTCATGTGAACCTACATATTTTAAGGAGGAAGCTAAAGAGCCACATTAGGTTCAAGCCATGAACGAAGAGATTGACTCTATTGAGAAGAAAAATACATGGGATCTTGTTGATCTTCCCAGACACAAGAAAAATATTGGTTTCAAGTGAGTTTACAAAACTAAACTCAATGAAAAGGGACAGATTGAAAAACACAAGGAAAGACTTCTTCCCAAAGGATTCTCACAACAACTAGGTATTGATTATGGTGAAACTTTTGCTCCAATAGAAAGGTTGGAAACTGTAAAGACTCTCTCAGCCATAGAAGCTTAACACAAATGGAAAGTATACCAGATGGATGTCAAGTCATCTTTCCTGAATCGTGTCTTAGAAGAAGAGGTTTATGTGGATCAACCACCTGGATTTGAATTCAAAGAGAATGCATCAAAAGTGTATCAATTGAAGAAAGCATTTTATGGATTAAAGAAGCTCTAAGAGCATGGTACAACATAATTGATACTTACCTGATCAAGAGTGGTTTCAGCAGAAGCCAAAATGATCCAACTCTTTACACTAGAATTGATCAGCATGGTAAAATTTTGATTGTATGTTTATATGTTGATGATATGATATATATTGGAAATCTTGAGTTAACCAGTTTTAAACATGCCATGCAATTTGAATTTGAGATGCCAAATCTTGGCATAATGATATATGTTTTGGGGATTGAGGTTGACCAATCAACCAAAGGCATTTTTGTCTGTCAGCAACAGTATGCAACAGGCATCATCAAAAGATTATGCATGGAAGACTGCAATCGATCAGAAACTCCTATACCCATAGGAAGAAAATTGAGCAAGAAATATGAAGGCCCTACAGTGGATTCTACCCTTAAAAAAACTTTAGTAGCCAGTTTGTTGTATCTTACAACAACTAGGCCTGATATTATGTATGCATCCATCTTTGTTTCTAGGTTCATGGAATCCACCAAAGATTCTCACTGAAAGATAGCTAAAAGGATTATGAGATATGTTGAAGACACTCTCAATTTTGGCGTATGGTACACGCAGTCTAATTATAATCATCTCTCTAGTTACACAAACAATGATTTTGCAGGAAGCCTAGATGATAGGAAAAGCACCTCAGGACATGCTTTTCACTTGGGCACGAACCTGATTTCATGGGAATCAAAAAAACATCCCATTGTATCAATATCTTCTACAAAGGAAGAGTATGTCGTTGCTACCTCAGCTTCATGTCAAGTTGTGTGGCTGAGAATAATATTGAATGATATGTCACATATAAAAAAAGAGCGAACTCCTATTTTCTGTGACAACACCTCAACAATTGCTCTATTCAAAAATCATGTGTTTCACAAGAAAAGAAAGCATGTTGACACTCGTTTTCACTTCACATGCGAGCTACTCAATAATGGTGACACAACACTTCAATTATGTGGCTCTCAAGATCAACTCGCAGATATTTTTACAAAGCCACTAGGAAAATTCATATTTTATTTTCAGAGACATCACTTGGGCATTATCGATGCTGATATTTGTAACTGTTGAGTTTAAGGGGGAGTGTTAAATATATTGTAACCTCAACAGTATGTGACTGTACACCAATTGTCTTGGCCAACTGTATGATTGTTTCTTGATTTTTTTGATTTGTTGAAGCTTATTTAGCTTAGCTCTTTCCATTAATGAATTGTTCTCTACTCGTTCATGTTTTCCAATTTCATCTACTCTGTAATATATTCCTTGCTTCTCATTTTGTCACTCTCTTCTATGTTCATAATCCTCAAGATATTAGTGCTCGAGTGGTGCAAAATTTCTTGATTACTAGTGGTACTCTTCAGTATTTGACTGCGGGAATAATGATTCGTATCTCGAAGTGGGATCCAAAAATAATTAGTGGAATCCTCTTGTTCTTTAAGTCCCAGTGTTGAGAGGCGACCTTTCTAAAATTTTAATTTCTTACGTCTAGAGTGTTGACCAAAATGCAACCATGGAAACAAAAAAAATGGCCAAAAAAATCCTGAGTTTATTCAAGTAGTGATGACACAACTATTGGTATCAAAATGGATACAAGTTATTGAATTCCAAACCATTGTTCGAGTAAATTACATCTATCTCGATTAAATGTTTTTACCACCTTACTTAAATGATCGAAGTAAAACAAGCCTAGCCAAGCATGGTTGTGAAGAGATTGTTGGATCATGTTGTCATTGATGCCAATGGTTTGATTACTTGGGAGATTGTTGGATCATATGTCATTGATTTAAATGGTTTGGTTTGATTGATGCCATTGATTGATGTCAAGTAATTGATTGATATGATGCCCTTGATGAGAATGTTATATGTCCAAGTGGAAACCAATCGATGCAAAGATGAATCATTATTGTCTCATCATGGTTGATAACGTAAACAAATGGATGAACTCCAAAGTGGTCCCCTTATGGTGAAAGCCCTCATGGAAAGATGCTTTATGGAATGAGTTATCCTAAAAGAATGGATGGAGGACCCATGCTTGTATGTGGAATAATGAGATGAAGATAAATGAAGTTGTTGGTGAAACTATCCTAGATGGATAGTGCTTGTCATGCCATTTCCAGTGGTATGTGGAAGGAAACATAACTCCTCACGGTTTGAGAGTTATGGTCTTATGAATTTGGAGGACCCCCATATGATGGCTTGAAGCCTGAAAAGGTCAAAGAAGTAAAAGTACTTGAAAAGAAGAAATCATTATTTAAATGATAATGTAAAGTAACAAAATCAAGATGGATTATTTAAATGATAAAGAAAAGTGACAAAATCAAGAAGAAATATTTAAATGATAAAGTATTGGAGAACTTTCTATTCATGGAAAGTGGTTAACCCTAAAATAAGGAAAATGAGTTAAGTGACCTAGAAATGGGTTAAGTAACCTAAAAATGGGTTAAGTGACCTAGAAGATGAAAGTATAAATAAGAAGCTATGATCTCTTATAAAATGTACATTTTGAGTGAGAATCCTTTATGGATCAATGGAGAGCTTCTTGGTAATATCTTTTGGAGTATTGATGGAGAGCTTCTTGTGAGAGAATCTTATTGGTGTGGATCTCTTGAGCATGATTGAAGATCTATTCTGAGGAAGAGAGCGAGAGGAGGATCTCATGGACGCATCAAAGTTTTGGCAATATCGGAGATCTTGACGGCAAAAGTCTCGGAGTCACAGAAAACCCTATTTTCTGATGTACACGCGGGTTGTCTGTGTATAGGGTGTGTGTACACGTGGGTTGGTTGTGTATAGGGTGAGTGTATACACGGGTTAACTGTGTACAAGGAGCGTGGACTCAATAAAATCATGGATATTTGTGTTTGAGCTGGTGCCAAGCTCTTGGATGATGAGGCAGGTTCCATATATGCATTCTATGGCCTCAGATCTATCACTCAGACACTGGTATGGTTACATTATTATCTTGATAGATGTTATTGTTTGATACGTTGTGAATGCTTAGGGCATTCTTGGTATGGATTCTATGATGTGGCTCAATTTGGTTGATTTGATGGATGGAGTGAGAAACACTCTTTTGATTCAGTAGTGACATGATTGGTATGGTACACTTGTTGTTTATGCATGATTGAGATAGCATTCATATTGATTTGTTGTGGAGCATGAGCAAGCTATTGGAGAGCTTGGATGTATTGTGACTTGTTGTGGGTCAGTCTGGACAGTGGAAGATAGAAGAGAAAGTGATTGTAGGTTGCAAAGGATCTGAGCATGTGAAGCAAAGAAGAACCCTAAGTACTCAAGAGAAAACTCTTGTTGCATTATACACTGGCCGCGTTCACACGTGGGCTGTAGTGAGCCAGAGCACGTTCACACGCGGGCTACACTACTGACAGGTCGCGTACCTATTGACAGATTGATATCTGTTGAGGATTGTTTCCTCATCTCAGTTGATGCTAAGGGTGTAAGCTAAGTCTTGCATATAGAGCTGGTGCTCTTGTAGAGTTGTACTCTATTCAGTTGTTGCTGATAAACCCAAGGATTGTAGTCCGTAATAAAAAAAATTGTACATACATCTTGTGTTCTTTGTGTCCATTACGATGATGACTTGTTGATGATATATTACCGATATATGATGTTGATATGTACCGATATATGATGTTGATATTTGCCGACATCTAACTGGTTATAAATGACAGCAATGGGTAATGAATAAATGTTGAATGATAATTGATAAGTTTTGTGCAAGAGGGAAGTTTTGGGAAAAAGATCCCCACACTCATTCACCCCCCCTCTAAGTGTGGTAGGTGTGTCCAAAAATTGGTATCAGAGCAGACCTTCAGTACAAGCCTTAACAAGCTCGAAGGAGATCCATAGACACACAAATGGATGATGAAGTTCCAATCCTTGATGAGGAAAACTATTCTACTTGGAGAATAGAGATGAGAGTGTATTTGA
>JZKD02S1687408.1:1400366-1413921 GCA_000966675.3 Picea glauca | reverse complement strand
TTGATTTGATGGATGGAGTGAGCAACACTCTTGTGATTCAGTAGTGACATGATTGCTATGGTACACTTGTTGTTTATGCATGATTGAGATAGCATTCATATTGATTTGTTGTGGACCATGAGCAAGCTATTGGAGATCTTGGATGTATTGTGACTGGCTGTGGGTCAGTCTGGACAGTGGAAGACAGAAGAGAAAGTGATTGCAGGTTGCAAAGGATCTGAGCATGTGAAGCAAAGAA
Organism: Picea glauca; assembly: GCA_000966675.3. Classification (NCBI taxonomy): domain Eukaryota; kingdom Viridiplantae; phylum Streptophyta; class Pinopsida; order Pinales; family Pinaceae; genus Picea; species Picea glauca. The sequence goes on along the minus strand of JZKD02S1687408.1, from coordinate 1,413,683 downwards.
GAACCCTAAGTGCTTAAGAGCAGACACTTGTTGCATTATACATCGCGTTCACACGCGGGCTGCACTACTGACAGGTCGCGTACCTATTGACAGATTGATATCTATTGAGGATTGTTTCCTCATCTCAGTTGATGCTGAGGGTGTAAGCTGAGTCTTGCATATAGAGCTGGTGCTCTTGTAGAGTTGTACTCTATTCAGTTGTTGCTGATAAACCCAAGGATTGTAGTCCGTAATAAAAAAAATTGTACATACATCTTGTGTTCTTTGTGTCCATTATGATGATGACTTGTTGATGATATATTTCTGATATATGATGTTGATATGTGCCTACATCTAACTGGTTATAAATGACAACAATGGGTAATGAATAAATGTTGAATGATAATTGATAAGTTTTGTGCAAGAGGGAAGTTTTGGGAAAAAGAGCCCCAGACTCATTCACCCCCCCTCTAAGTGTGGTAGGTGTGTTCAACAGAGATTACCATGAGCAATGATGAAATGGAGCCCTTCCTTAGATCTAATTCTTAATACGTAAATCTCTGAAACCAGACTATGTAAATTCGGTGCATTTAGTGCCAAAACTAAACCTGAGATAAATCCATAAATTTTTAAGGGATACTTACACATGACCTTCTTTTGGGATGACATCTCACCGGATTATCAAGACTTGAGTTATTTAAAAAATGGTATTCAGAAACATTGTTAACTACTAGATGGGTTTGGGTTCTTAAACGACAGTTGATTGAAATCAAGGTCTATAGTAGTTGAAAACTTATGGATTTATGTGAATTCTTTCCAGAAGTTAATTGTTGCTAAACCTTGGATGTCAAGAAATTATATATATATAAATACACATCGTAACTATTATAATGATAGGGTGAATAAATTCTAGGTTTTTTTATGATGTTAAGAAAGAAAATGTAACAAGGAATTACTAATACTTTAATATGTAAATTGTGTCACCATAATAATGGTTGATGCATTAAGTTTTTCTTAGATATTTTGTTATTTAATTAAATTAAATAGCAAAATTAGTAAGCTACTTTTACTATACACAAAGCTTGAACTCGTGACTTCTCCCCATACCGTATTAAGTTTTTCTTAAATATTTTGTTATGTAATTAAATTAAATAACAAAATTAGTAAGCTACTTTTACGATACACAAAGCTTGAACTCGTGACCTCTCCCCATACTCACCAATTTTTCTATCCCATGGGGATTTGTAAAATGCATCTAAAAAGATTATAGTGTGAAAAATTAATATCATTAATTAATTGGGGCTTTGCAAAATGCATCTAAAAAGATTATAGTGCAAAAAGTTAATATCATTGTTTAATTGTTGTGTAGCACTTTTTATATTTATTTTTATGGTGACATTTATTTAAAAGAGTTGGAACTTTTTTTTTCCAAGAGAAAATTAACTCAAATTTATATAGAGTATAAATTCATTTACAAAGCTAGCATCAAGTTGTGACCAAATCAGTGCAACTCCAACATCCATGCACAAAGGCATACAAGACACCACAACCCAGTACAAACAATAACACCAGCATGCAGGCTGTGTACAAAGAGACCCAAAAAACCAAGGCAAAAAACCCCGGAGAAAAAAACAACGCCGACTAACAGTGAGGCCCCTAAGCGCCCAACATGGCGCTCCACGCGGGAGCCGTCACAGCAGCCCAACGAAGCACCACCACCGCCGAAACAAAAAAACCCTCCGAGGATGGCTTAGGGAAGGATGGCACCGAAGTGAACAACCCCACGGACCCACTTGAACCCCGACTGCAGCAGATGGGAAATAGGGGACGCCGACAGCTAAACAGGACCCAAGCGCCCAACAATGGCGCATCACACGGGAGCACACGCAGCTGCCAAACGTCTCCACCGCCTCCGCGACAAGACCCACTGGAAAAGACCCTCCGAAGAGCTGCCTTACAGGCCTCCCGTCGAAAATCCAGCACAGAGCCGGCCGCAACACACCGACAGGTCCGCACGCCCAAAGGGAGGAACACCATCCCGGTGCCTGCAGCGCCGCCGCCCAGAACCAAACCCCGTCGCCAACCGAAGCCTCTAAGCAAGAAGCTCCATCCCGACCTGCCGCGCTGCCTCCCCGAACCACCCCCGACGCCCACCGAAAACCAGGGATGCGGCTAGCAAGACCTAGCCGCAGAGCCCCCAAACGAAAACCTAAAATCGACTCTCAAACCCTAAAATCGCCGCTGGAACTTGAATCCATTGTAATTGAAATTCTAATTACCGTTGGTATTGAATGCCTATAGTAAACGTAAATCCTTAGTCATATTATAAGTTGGAACTATTGATTTAAAAATGATCCTTAGTCTTATTATGTTGGAACTATTGATTTAAAAACGACTAGTCATTACACAATGAATAATCCTTGTTCATAGTTAAGAATATAAATTGGAATTGTGCTTATTACACAAGTTAGAATTATTAAAAGCATGTGTATTGATGGTTGGTAAATAAATTAAATATTAATAGATAGACTAGTAATGCTTATATCAAATAGATAATTAAATTGGTATCATTAATGTTAGTTTCATCTATTATAATTATTACCAATTGTTTAGTTGGAATCAATGTATTTTTTTTTTACAAAAACGATTAATATTTTTTATAGATTAAGGACCGGTAAATAAGTTGTCGGGTACTTTACAAGCCATAGACGAACAACAAACTGGTTTTCTTGTTTAGGCAATTGCCTCAAAACCCTGTTACAAAATTCCAATGATTGGTAGTCTGGAAGTCTCAAGGATTTCCAAAGAGCTTGACTTAGCTCCCGAAAATTACTTGGAGTAGAGAGCTGAGAAACAGAGATAGCAGGGTGGATGGGGGCTAGTCATCGTCGGATTTCTCCTAGAGATTTGACTTTTTGGGCCATGCTTTGGAGAGATTCTCGACCTGAGATTCTAGCTTGTTGAGTCGGTGGTGCATTCCTTCTACCACATTTTCCATATCTTTGAAATTTACTTCGACTTTGTTGGCGATATCCTCTCTGAGGGATTTGAGATCTTGATTCAGAGATTCCCAGCAGTTTTGTCCCACAGTGTCCAGGTTGAGCATTAACTAGGTTTGTTCCTTGACCAGTTCTTTGATCCTATCTAGCTCATTCTGCATTTTTGTGATCCTTTCTTCAAACGAAGGTTCTGGATTTGAGGTCGTTTCCATTGATGCTTTCCTTCCCTTACACACAAAGATCAACGACTTAGGGTAGTAGCACCAGAGAGGGGGGCGAATGGTGCTATACTGCGTTTCCTGATGTGATTTATAACCTTTCCTTCCTGCTTTGTCACATGGTTCATGGTGTTTCCCCCATACCTTCCCTGTACCGTGAATATCTGATCGAGGATTTGTCTATTGCTTGCAAGTGGAGGGGAGCTGCTCTAGGAGAAAGGGTAGATGATTCTCTTTGTTTTACTTCAGATTCTCTTCAGAGAGGGAAAGATTTTGTACCTGACAAGTCAAGGTCGATGAGACTGACTGGGGGTCACGAGATTGAAGAGATCTTGTCTTCTCCATTCACTCGAAGCATACTCTTTCTCAGGAGTGATCCTTTGTTTGCTTCAGTGTCTGCTAGAGGGGTTAAGGCTCTGAGGATATGGTAGATTTTAGTTGTTCTGAAATTGGAGAGTAGGAGGATTACCTTCGAATAGACCTGAACCAATTGGATATTCTTTGGTTTCTTTTTTGAGATGACAGCCTGAATAATGATCCTAGAATCTTCGAAAATTATTAGATTATGTACCTTCTGTTCAATTGCCAAATTTAGCCCCTGCCACAGGGCTAGCATTTCTACTTGATTATTAGTGTCTATTCCAAGGCCCCAGGTGTAGGATAGGTCTATCTTGCCCAAAGTATCAAGCAACCACTCCCCCCCCCCTCTTTCTTTGTTGGGATTCCCTTTCGAGGCCCCGTCAAAGAAGAGATAGTGTTCTTCTAGGGATGAGTGCCATTTGATAAATTCTTGCTCGTCCATTCTAACTTCCCAACTTACTTTTTGGGGGATTTTGAGGGTCCCTCTGCTAAGATGGTTTGGGACATACTCTTTGAGGCAATGATCTTCATCTGAGTTTAGAGGTTCAAAGTTCGTGATAGACTGTTTAGTGTTCAGGGCTTCCCCCATCATGGATTTTATTTTTAGAGCGACCTGAGGCGGTGTTCTTCTTTCCTCATGAAAAATTCTACTATTTCTTTCAAGACAAACTTTCCAGAAGAGGAAATTAGGGAGCCACATCCAACAAGTTTTAAGGAGGTTCTTTTTCCCCAAAGAAAACTGGGCAAGATCCTTCCAATTTCTTATCAACTCAGTCACTGAAGGGGGAAGTCGAATACTTAAGGGGTTGACAAAATGAGTCCAGACCTCTCTCGAGAACACACATTCAATGAAAAAATGGTCTGCAATTTCTTCAGCCTCCATACACAATAGGAAATGGGAAGGTCCTTCCCATCCTTTCCTCTTTAAGTTTTCACTATTCAGGGCACTTTTATCAACTAGAGTCCAATTGAACATGTCAATTTTGGGGACAGAGGGATAGTGCCATATTGTTCTCCAAGGAGTAGGGTTTGTGGGTACATTAGGTATTTATTTTATAGCCTTGTACCTTGTAGCTGCTTAATATTTCCCCATAGATTCACCCCAGCCTCATTTGTCTTTTATAGAGGCCTTGCATGGTGATTTAACTTGGAGTGATTCCAGGAGGATCTTGGCTTCTACCTCTAGCCTTTCATGGTAATCCCCTAGTGTCCACTTTATCCAGGGAGAGTTCTCATCTACACCCCACTCTGAAATATCCCAGAGTGTTCTGTAGTTGTTGTTTTGAAGCCAAATTTTTATATTTTCAATGCCTTCAGTTTGATTCGAAGGCATGGAGCCAAGAATAGAGTCCTCCTAGATCTTAATTTTCTTTCTATTTCCAGGAATCCAGGTGAGCTTTGCTTTGAGGTGATCGAGCACTCTCAGGTAGAGAGAGAATATCGGGGAGACTTTCAAGAATTTTGGGGGATGATCCAGGCATCTGTCTCTCTGTCCCAAGAAGTATTTTTTGCAAAGAGCTCGCTTACTCCAGGTGTTTTTACCTGATACTAAAAACCATAGAATTTTGGCTCCCATTGCAAGGTTTTGGGTGGCCACATCTCAGATTTGCAAGCCACCTTCGAGGAGAGGATTTTTAATCTTGTCCCAACTAACTAGATGGAGTTTTCTTTCACTGTTCTTGCCTCCTTCCCAGAGGAAACGTCACATCATCCCGTATATTTTTATCGTCATTGTTTTAGGAGCTAGGAATATTGAATTCTAATAAATAGGAAGGCTAGTAAGAACAGACTTCATCAATGCCACTTTCCCTACAATATTTAACCAATTTCCCCCCCAAGACTGAATTATGAGCTTCATCTTTTCTAGGAGAGGCAACCAGTGGCTCACTCTGGGGGTTAATTTGAATAAGGGAGTGCCCATGTACTTGATCGAGTCCCAGGTGATGGTGCCTTCCATTTCGAGAATTCTTGATATGTCATTCATTTCTCGAGGTGAGCAGCTCCATCCAAAGATCTTGCTTTTGTGGAGACTTATTTCGCTACCTGAAACTTCCTTATACATATCTAGCTCTATTTTAAAATGCCTTGCAGTGTTGTTGTTGGCTCCGCCTAGTAATAAGGTGTCATTGGCAAACTGTGTGTGGTTGATTTATTTTACATTAGAGGCCATTCTTATTCTCGACATAGACCTGATCTTGAGGTAGTTGCCTAATTGAAAGCTGAGTACATAAGCTTGGATGGCATAGAGGAGAGGAGACAGGGAGAAGCCTTGTCTTAACCCCCTTTAGGCTTAGAAGAAGTCTGAGGGGTGGCCATTTACTAGTGGAGCAATCTGAGGATGGGAGATTCAGGCCTTGACCCAGTTTATGAATCTTTTTTCAAACCATAGCTTGTGCATAACAACAAAAAGAAAGTCAAGGAGAACTTTATCAAAATAATTCGTATGATCAAGTTTAACTATCATACCTTTCTCTTTTCTCTGGCAGTGAGAATAAATGGCCTCTTGGACTAGAATGATATTATCCAAGATTTTCCTTCCTTTTATGAAACCTCCTTGATTTTCCAGGTTAATTTTTGGGAGAAAATTCTTTAGCTTGTTAGCTATAATTTTGGTGATGATCTTGCAGCTTGTGTTGCATAGGGATATGGGCCAGAATCTGCTGAAGTTGTTGGCTCCTTTTTATTTGGGGATTAATGCTAGGAAGGAAGAGTTGGTGCTTCCTCCTAGCTTGTTACAGTTCTAGGATTTCTTGACCATTCTTAGGAGATCTTTCGTAATAATAGGCCAGTAGGAGTTGTAGAACTGAGTTGTGAACCCATCTGGGCCATGGTACTTGTCTGGCTCCATGTGGTTTAAATCTCTTCTTATCTGTTGCATGCTTATTGGGGCTGGGAGTCTTTGGTTTTCGTCATTTCTCACCAGCTCCAGAATTGGTGAGAGAGGGTAGCGCATCGGAGCTATAGGGTCAGCATCCGGGGCAGTGAACAGATCCTTGAAAAAGGAGTGAGCCACTTTCTTAATTCCTTCAAACTCTTTGATGACTTGGGCTTAGAAGTTTATTTCAGTGACCGTATTGAATTCATTCGGGCATCTGCTTGCTTGTGGAAGAAGGTTGTATTTTTATCCCTTGCTTGGAGCCAGAGGTTTCTTGATTTTACTCTCCAGTAATCTTCTTCTGTTATGTAGGCATGATGGAGAACTTTTTGGAGGACAACCTCTTGTGTGAGTGAGTCTTGGTTCGGTGGAGAGTCTTATAAAGCATCCTGAAGATGATCCAGGGCATTATGGATGCAAATCTTCTTAGAAGTTGGGGAGCTGAGGTTTTTTTCCCAAGCTTTGAGAACCTTTTTAAGTCCTCGGATTTTTTATTCCCACATGAAGAAAGGGGAACCAATCATCTTTCTTTTCCATGACTCAGAAACAACCTCCTGGAATCCTTCCTGGTTGGTCCACAGGGGGCTGAAGTGGAAGGGGATAAGACCCAAGTTTTTTCCAGGATCAAGAGTTAACAAAATGGGTTTGTGATCTAAGGTATAGTTTGGAAGGATTTTTGAGCTAGACATTAGGCCATGAGTCAGAAAAGAGGTTTGGACAAGGAATCTATCCAAACAAGCTACAATATGGCCTAGGCCTAGTCTTTTGTTGGACCAAGTATACTACCCTCGGGCTGGCTTGATATCCTCCTGATCCTATTCTAGCATAAGATCTTCTACCCATTCTCTTGTTGGATCATGGACCGACGAACCCCCTTTTTTCTCAAATAGTGAGAGGGTTACATTGATATCATCAACGATTACTATGTTTTCAGTAATATGCCTGCTAAGGAAGAATTTTAGGGAATCCCAGCAGGTCTTCTTTTTTGAAAGAAAAAATGGAACATAGAGGTTAAACAGACTTACCTGGTGACCAAAATATTTATGAAGCATCTTGGTGAAGATCCAATGTGTCTTGCACTCTTCTTCAATCAAGTCTAGTTTTGAGGTGTCCCAGAAGGTGCTTATTCCTCTTGAGGCCCCTCTAACACTTAGAACTTTCCCTGAGCCTTTTTTCCAAAATGAGTTACTAGAACAAAGGAGATTTGCTTCCTCCAATTTAGTCTCCTGGATTAGGAGTACCTCAGGCTTCAACATGTGGACTATATCTCTCAGGGATTATTCTTTTATTTTTCTTCTGAGCCCTCTACAATTGCAGGAGGTGTAATGCATTATTTAACAGTTTGGGGGGTGATGGCTCCTTTCAGGGCCCTTCCTTGATTCCTTGTGGTTCTAGTGCTTATCCTTTTTGGAATGGTGTGTTGGGATCCTTTCACTATGTCCCAGTAGGACTGCTCTTCTCATTTATTTTTCTCAGGTTTCCTCCCTCTTGAGGGCCTTTCTGGAGTTCCATGGGAGCTGCTTGTTTCTGAAGCTCTGCCATATGAATCTCCTCTGGATTCAATGCTCAGATTGATGTTCTCATGTTACATTTTCAAAGGCTCTTCTATATTTGGTGGTTCAGGTAGTGGTCCAAGTGTAGCGGTGGCCTTCGGATCATGTTCTTGGGTTTCTGCTACTTCGGTAGTTTTTGCCAGTCCTTCCTTGTCTTCTAAGATTGGGTGACTTTACTTCGCTGGTTCTTGTGATTTTTTCTCTTTTGTATTTGTTTTCTTGCCTTTCTTTACCTTCTACCATCCTTCTACATCTTTTTTTGCAACAGGTTAAGTTTTGGGGCAGTTCCGCTGGAAGTGACCATGTTCGTGATAGTGCCTGCACTTGAACGACAATTGCTTGTAGTCAAGTTTTTGATAATAATGCCATGATCCTGCAGTTATCTTTACTGCTTCTAGAAGATCGGTTTTGAGGTCGAACTCCACACATATTCTGGCACAGGTGTATTGGGCTCTGTTGTCCGCTTTATCTATGAACCTCCCTAGCCCATTCTAGGTCTTTTGTAGGGATTGATAGCTCCCGTTGTGTACAAGTAGGTTTGGTAATATTACCTAGACCAAGACCTCTTTTGGGACGTCTACAGAGGGATTGAAGTAAGACTTCTATCTATTAAGATACAAGCCTTGAGTTCCCATGAAATAAGTTCCTCTTCTGAAAATCAGATCACGACGTTCTTTCGAAATGAATTCAAAAATGAAGAAGCCCCTTCCCACTGGATAACAAGTTACTCTATGTTGAAGTTGGGGCCTCCAGTTCCTCTGGATACAATCATCTGTAGTCTTTGTTGAAGGCCATAACCCCATAAATTGGCCGGCTAATCCTCTTTCGACTAATGTCAAGGTGATCTTGATGGGTTGTTCCTCTGGCAAAAGCTATTTCTGGGATAAAATTTAGTTTCTTGATGAATTTTGGGACTTCAGGCGTGGATTTTTTCTTACCTTGGTTGTTGAAGAGATTCCTGAAAGCCTCATCATCAGATAATGGAGGGGGGGGAGCTGACTCCCCGCCCCCATGCACACTCATGGTGTCTTGCTTGGTCTACTGTCATTAAACCTCTAAAATGCTAAATTCTCCTCTTTGCTTGCAGATTATCTTTAGATGTCTTCTTGATGTTTTAGCTTGCTCCAAATCCTAAAACAAACACTGCCAAATATATAACACAATTAGTTGGAATCAATGTTAGTTAGAATTCTATGTTGTTATTTCTGCATCTTTTAATTTGAAAGTTAGGGAAAAGAACAAAAAAAGTTATTTACAATTCATGGATTGATCGAAGGGTTTTTACATGCTGGGAAGAGGTTTTCCAATTCACAAAGGTATGTGTATTGACCCAAAATGCAATAATATGAAGCATGGTATATTAAACAATGTAACATTTTTGTACTACCAATCCCAGTAATAGGAAGAAAGTTCTATACCATCCCTTAGATGTACCCACTCGACCTTGGGAAAGTATTTACAAGGATTTTGTGGGAGGTTTACCAACAACTAGGAAGGGACATGACTATCTATTTGTTGTAGTTGAGAGTTTCATCAAAATGTGCATTCTCATGCCTTGTAAAAATACCATAAGCATATATGAAGAAACAAACAAGTTCTTTGAACAGGTCTAGGTGCACTTTGGGATACCAAGGAGCATCATCTTAGATAGGGATAACAAAATTATTAGTACATTTTGGACTACATTGTGGAACAAGATGGACACTAAGTTGAAGAGGTCTTCAACATTCCATCCAATGACAAATGGGTAGAAAAAACTATTTAACAAGAATTTTGTGTAGCTTTTAAGGAGTTACAATCAAAAGCATCTAAAGACCTGGGATGAAAATATGATCTAGATACAACACTCTTATAATATATTAGTCCACACTTCTACTAGTAATTCACCTTTTGAAACTTGTTTTAGATGTTTTCCACCTTCACCCTTAAATGTTGTATATGGATAGCAAGTGTAATACCCTGAATTATTAAAAACAATTATGACTTATTTTCTTATTATTTTATTATTTTGATTAATGTATATAAAAACAATATTTTACTCTATTTTAATAAAAGGGGCACATTGGGTAAGACATATAAAAGAGGAATTTTTTTATCCATTTATAGGAACTACAAGTGGTAGAAGAAAGATACAAGTGGTAGAGACAATTGAGTTTAACTCGATTGGCAGAGACACAATCCCATATTTCCAGGAGATCAGAAAAGACAAGTGTGCGATTAAATTTTGACAAGTGGTCAAAGAGAAGGAGGTTCATATATGTGTCATAATACCTAGGAAAGAATAAATAAGGAGTGCACAAAGAGGATCGGATGTCATTCTATGTAAGTGAGATTTGGAAAAAGGGAAAGTTTGAACTTGAGCTCTGGAGATTCTACAAGTCAGTCACAGTGGTCATTCCTCCTTTTGGATCAAGAAACTTAGCTTGTGGGTGACAAGGAAGAAGGTTGTTTTTTTATCTCATCTACAGTTGGGAGAGGAAGTCTCACCCAATGTGTGTTTCCCATATCTACTGTATCAGGTTCAACTTATTTTGTGCATTGATTAAATAATTCTTTATAATAAGTAAATTGTATTATGCGTGGAGTAGTAATGTTAATATGATATATCAATGTTATTTTGGGCATCAAAACTATTTAAATTATGTTATGTTTCTCCCTAGTGTTAAAGACGGAAATGTGTATTCATTGATTTGTAGAGTAGAGATGATTAATGCATTTATGTGATAACTAAATACATTTAGGAATTTAAATATTAATAATAAACAAAGACAAGGAAACTCTCTTTCCTTATCATCGATACATATCTATTTATCAAGAGGTAAGAACCCTCACTTATCATAATAATATACACCTACTCTAATAGAGAAAGATAACCATCATTTTCACAAACGATCTATATGCAACATCCTGCTCCTGCGAGCACATTTTATCAACTTATTCTTTGTGGACACTTGCGTGCAAGTGATTTGGTAATAGTACATGGTTATTTGTTTTTATTATGGACTTTTATGATGATGTAGATGGTTGTGATTTAATGTTATTTGAGATATATGTATTGACAAATGTTATTGATGAGTTTTCCCTGAGTGTGTAGGAAATTGGAAAACAAGCGACAAACAAAAACCCCACTGTTATGACAACAAGCGACAAACAACAAGTAAATTTTTTTTTGAAAGCGATAGGGATAAACATCAAATTAATAACAACATCATTAACATGTCATCCAAATAAATTAATGAAACAATATTAACACCAAATCCACATTCGCGACATAAGGTCGACACATTATTTCCATGAATAACGATATACATATTGACACTTTGACACATTAAATAGTGGCCCATAATTAGTGCACTCATACAATTAAATGATGATGCATAAACTTTATGAATCATAAATGAATAATGACGCATAGTAACACATCCCCCTACTCATCAATCCATCAATCTTAATCCACAATTAAACATGGCGCACGATTAATCATTCGCATAACTCATCATATATCAAATTAAATCCAAGGCACAAGAGAAATTATCAGATACTATCATGGCGCTACTCCTAATCACATAAAAGATACCATTCGTCATCTCGATTAAGGCGCAAGAGAAATGATCAATTTTATTTTATGCGTGGGAAATCTAATCACTAGATTCGATCATTAATCACATCAATTTCATTTCGTGCAAGAAGTCTGATATCTACAGCAATCATTCAATACACTATCATTTAGTGTGCATAAAGAGTCTGAATCCTCTACTAGTCATACATCATATTATTGATTTGTGCACTAGCAATCTAAGCAATCAATCCATCCTTTACACATCAAGACGCCTGAGATATTGACTTAAATCCCAAGGCGCAAATTCTAAATCAATCGACAACATCAATAATCAATGGTGTATCGCTAAACTAATTAATTTATCACAGAATAATCAAGGCATAAGGTATCTCAATTCATCCTTAAGGTATCTTAATTCATCAAAATTTTTATTCAGAACCAATAAGTTTTTTTAAGTTTAAAAATAAAATTCTCAATGGTGATGATGATTAACATCCACTAAGACCGAATTGATTTATCGACCTAAGAGGGTAAGTGATTACTTGTCATTCTTTAGAATTTTGTTTATGTGCTCGAAAATCATTAAAAGAAGCTTTCCAAAATCACCATACTATATACCTATTAGTTGTATTTTCTATTCAGAAGAAGATTATTTCCAGAGAGAATATCAAATTCACCATTTCCTTCTCTTCTTTAGTAAGGAGGTGACTTATTTACTTGCTTAATATACCAGATGAGATTTATAATTTTCTTGAAGGAGAGTACGAGGCACCATTAAAAAGTTAAAAAAACCTCGAAGCTGCCAACACATAAAATGATAAATAAATATTAGTAAACCAAACGTCCAAAAACGAGCTTCCAGAAAATAAAGTTATAAATAGACATCTGTAGACGTAAAATGGGCTTTTGACTGCGAGCTTCTAAGATTTTAATGTGAGCTTCTCCATCATTTGTCATTTGTTGGGAACAGGTAATTCAATTCACAGATTTATTTCTGGCACAACCTGCAAAAGCAATGAAGAAGGCGTAAATGTTGCTGAGGGTAGATGAATTTTATAGAGTTTTGATTACTCGGCAGAGAGAGTGCAAATCGCAACAAAAGGTGAAAATAAAGTTGCGGATGGTAAATAAAATTATAGAATTAATTGTTGGACAGAAGGAGAGCAAATCCTAGGTAAAGGTGAAAAATTAAAAAATTTCTGAGGTTAGAAGCTCTAGCGACTCTGGATATTTACTATGCAGCCACCATCCTTCCAACTATTGGCTCTGATCATTGGCCGATTACACTGGAGGTAGATGTCAGAGCAAAACGCCCAAATCGTCCTTTCCGTTTTGAGTTATTTTGGTTACGAGATCCTGCCTTTCTRGAAAAAGTTAAAYGYTRGTGGCAWTCAATCAYAGCCAGAGGACACAATAAAATGCATTCATTTCAGATAAGACTAAAACTTTTAAAAGYAGAGATAAAAYGCTGGAACATTGAAGAATTTGGGAACATACATGAACACCAAATCCGCCTTACAGAGAAAATGAAAGAAATTCAACAATCTATCATTTTGCATGGCAGAACAGCGGAATTGGCATTGGAAGAGGGACGGATTGTCAGCGAGTAGGAAGAGAGAAGGAAACAAGAAGAACTTCTGTGGAAACAGAAATCTCGGGCTAACTGGCTGAAACAAGGGGACCGAAACACTAAATTTTTTCACAAAGCTATGCTGCAACACCGTCAACACAACAGAATATTTTCACTTAAAGCCTCAAATGGAGAACGGTTATT
>JZKD02S1687408.1:1387289-1398061 GCA_000966675.3 Picea glauca | reverse complement strand
ACAAGTTGATGCAGGAGGACAGTTAGCCAATGCGTTGTATAGGATAAAGAGACAATTTCAATTTTGGTACGCCTTCAAAGCAATTAGACAGCTTTCAGCCCTGAATTCCTATGGATAGGTTGAGGCTAAAGTTTAAATGTTTTATGTAACCTGGTTTGCATATATCAATAGAAAATAGACAGGAACCATCTAATTTACAAAAAAAAAACAATGGAAAGATAAACGCCATACATCCCACTGCTCAACGTGCTGAGAAACTTGAATTTATTTCTCGGTCCCGATCAACAATACAAAATAAAAACGTCGGGTATCTGAATCGGAATTTTTAGTGGGGAAAGATCAATCAATGACCGCGACCACGCTCAACACTTACACATGGACGATAAAAAGGGAAATTTCACCAGGCGCAACCCCAACGCATTCAAATTTTATCTGGTGGTTCAGCCTTGAAGATTCAGGAAAGGATACTAGAGTTCAGAGATCGCATCCCCCAGCGACAGTGCTGACCTGGAGGAAGGGAAACGAAGGTCTGAATCGACCAATGCTCAAGGCTCCTCCCAGCTCGTTGCGCCTTTCGAAAACAAAGGCTTCATGCCAATGCAGTTAAGGGAAGATGAATGTCGTTGGCATTAATTAAAATCCGCGTGCAAAAGCCCCCGCCTCGCTCCTGTGGCGCATGCAAGGCAGAGGTCGGTCCTTTCGGTCAATCTCCCAAGACACCAGTCCACCGTAATATCCTTGCATAGCAATAATAGTTAAGTTAAAGGGGCGTCCTACCCTTTAACATTGGATTAATGCGATCAAAATTTCCAATGAAGTTCCTCGCCTACGGAGTAGATTAACGAATAGTTGAATTTCAAGACATAGATGATTAACAACACTCACTATGATAAAGCATACAACCGAATTTTAACGATGGTGTAAGAAAAATCCGGGCGTTCATAATTTCCCATCAACGAATCATGTTTTTACGAGGGAGAAAAATCATTCCATTTACACAGTTTAAGGGAGGTGACCACAATTCTAACTTATACACACGACAGTGGATGGATCCCAAAATACCAGTGACATTCGTCATCGCGCAACAAGTAGGAAAAATGAAAGCCTTATGGCCTGCATAGTTATAACTGGTAAAGAGTACAACCAGTAGTGTACACAAGCATAAATGTCCAAATAGGAAAGCCTTGCATAAAGATCGCAATAGACAACATAAAGGAAAGCCTTTAATAACGAATTTAAAAGCAGAAATAAAACTGAATTTAAACACCGAATTTCACAAAAAATTTTACGAGATTAAATGCAGAAAAAAACAAAATTTAAACACAATAAAAGTATCAGAACCGAAGGTGCAGAATCTGAAGTGGTTGTCCCGTGCTTGTGCTTTGTCCAACTCCTACTTGCTAACCGCTGAGACCTCACCGGTACCTCGCATCCAACGCTAGGGGTAATCTTCTTCCCCCTGAGCCCCCCGATTAGAAAATGGGCCACACACACCAACCAGAGAAAAGCTAGCTCCCAGCTCGCCTCGCAAGGTCAAACTACCACTCTCTAATCGAGCTGGGTATCCCAAATCCCACAAGAAAAATCTGTCAAGAAAATTCAACAATGTAACCGTACACCTTCCAGTTGTGATCCATTCCCCTCCTATGCCATTTATTTTATAGAGTTCTCTTAGTGACTAGTTTCCAAAATGAACATAAAATTATTTTTATTAAAATTTTATTAGGAATATTCTCCTCTGTACACTTGTCACTTGATCCCTTAGTTGCATCATAAATTTAGTTAATTAATTAAATTAATTTGTCAATTTCCTTCACCCACCTAAAAGCATTCCTAAAAATGCTCCTCGATGTTCCTTTAATCCCTCACATTTCCTTAATGACTGATGCATTTCTTAAATCTTAATTGAGTTCGAATTTGGAAGTTCTATAGACTAGATTCCATTCTATTTTCTACATTCCTTTTGTATTTAAGTTTCCCCTTTTTGGTCTAAGTTCTAAATTAGTAAATTTGCACATAGCCAACAATTAAATTTTTTGGATCAATTATTTCTTCTTTAATTTTTCAATTTGATTTTTATTCATCCCCCCTTTATTAATTGATTAATTCATTTTGTCCTTATACCGCCAATGAGACCTCTGCTCTAATTTCAATTAGTCTTAGCAAAACTGTTTTTAAGGGAAAATTTATAATTATTAAACTTTACTCATACAACATTTATTTTAAGGCTCACGAAATAAAAATGAGATATTGTTTTCTAGGTACCTAGGTTCATTGATTCACCAATGTTAAAACCGCGATGTTCTCTTCAAGATGCAGTACGTGCTCTAAGGGTTCCACTTAACTTTATTCATTTTTCATTTATGCAACATTCCCTTCAAGACGCACTACGTGCTCCAAGGGTTCCACTTACCTTTATTCATGTTTCATTTATGCAACGTTCCCTTCTAGACACACTACGTGTTGCAAGAGTGTCACTCACCTTTTGACTGATTTTAGTAGACATCCAAACCTTGGAGTCAATACTCCATTAGGCGACCTTGTGGAAGACTAAGGGCCTCTAAGGAATAAGGAACCTGCCTTATTGTGCACCCCTTAGAATCTTCGTGCCTGAATGTCTTAGTCTACCCTCACGACATCGTGGATCTCCCGAACTAGTTAATCATTAACCTACAGTTCGAGCTACAATGAGAGTGCTAGTAGGATGTGGCAGGGTTGTTGCCAGACCTCTCCCTCAATATCTATGGTTGTTGTGCATGGCCTGTTTACTCTTAATGTGAGTCTGATTAGCAAGAAATCATCATCCTACATCCATCAACGAAACATGTCAACGATCCATAAAAAACATCATAATATACCCAGTCATATGTCACATATGCAATAATCAAAATACTCAAATCATATACAGTCCACTCCCTGACTCGATCTGGAGTCCAAGGGGGGTCCATCAATGCCATCAGCATCCTCAATCTGTCTAGAGTTCCACACACTCAGGAAAAACTAGTCAATATCACCTGTCTATACATAAATAACATAACATAATATCACCATCCACAATGTCATCATCATAATCCATAAGCGAAGCAGACAATCATATAATGAAATGGATCACTTGCACGCAAGTGTCCTCAAGGAATAAGTCACATCAGGTGTGTGAAAGAGTGGGATGTTACATACACCCCCTCTTGTTTTAAACTTCATACCGAAGTTTCACAATATATACGTGCATAAATATAAAGGATCTGACAATATCTAAATGTCTAGCTACAAAAAAAAATGGAAACTACAGATGCATATCATATGCATCCTCTGAGGTATCCAAGTGAGGACTATAATTTTTCCACAGTACCTTGACCTGATCGACAATTCGACATCATAGCTGTCAAATGCGATGGTCCAAAAAGCGGATTGGCTCCACCGTGAGTGCACTCTCGCCCAACATCAACCAAGAACTCAAGTCAATCACATGTGTAGGATCACTAACATACAGTTGCAATAGATACAAGAAAAAAAAATTATACAACGCCTTAAAGAATGAGGCATGGCTAGTTGATAGTCATACTTCATAATTATGGTCGACGCGATGCGCATTGACAACCCTTCTACCGATCTTGCGCTTCTTCCATCCATTTTTCGTATCATTTGTATTTTTTCTTTCAATTCTTGGATCACTTCTCATCCTACCAGGACCCCATCCTCGAGTCGATACCAACTTAAAGGCATCTGACACAGTCGCCCATAAAGAAACTCAAATGGCATCATCTTAATGGTTCTTTGATAGCTTTTATTGTATTCCAACTCTACCAGTGGCAAGAACTCCTCCCAACGCTTATGTTGGTCCAATATGTACATACGCAACATATATTTCAAGACTTGGTTTGTTCATTCTGTCTACACGTCTATCTCTGGGTGATCTCTACTAATGTTAAGTGGTGTTCCTAAGGCCTCTTGGGAAACTCGTCCAAAAAGTCTTGAAAACACCTATTCCCTTATCGGATATGATTCTTTTGCTATGTATGGCAGTGTCAATATATTGTTGATATAAACTCTATCTATACCTTGTGTCTGGTGCATCGTATGCATAGGGACAAAGGTGTGCACTCTTCGTCAGAGTGTCAACTATCACGAGAATCTAGTCGTTCCTCCTTGTCGTTAACGACAATCCCAACAATAAAGTCCATCGAAATGACCTCCCATTTTGATTCTGGAAAAGCGTGTGGTTGTAGTAATCCTCCCGGATGTCTACGTTCAGCCTTCACTCACTGAGATCCTAGATAGCTTCCATGTACATAACCATGTCCACCTTCATCCCTACCAAAAGAATGAGGGATTAAGTTTTTCCCTCATATTTGTGACCCCAAAGTGAGCCATGTACACTTCTTTATGAGCTTCGTTTAAGATCAAACCTCTAATTTTTTCATTGGGCAGTAAGTAAATCTAGTTATTATATCTCATTAATATGTCCTTGTCCACAATAAATCCCTCAAATTTTGGTACCAACAATGTGTTTTGTCCTATAAATTCCTTAACCTCTTGATCCCAGTCATCATCATGCTATATAGTTATAATCCTTTTACGTAGATTCGTCTTAAAAAGGTATCACCGACAATATGCATGGTCTTCGACTGAATGCATCAACCACTCTATTCATTGTTCCATTTATGTAGGTAATCTCGAAATCGTATTCGCTAAGAATTTCCAACCAATGCCTTTTCATCGTGCGTTCAAGTCACTTTGCATAAAAATGTGTTGTGAACCACAGTGGTCCATTTTTAGTTCGAATTTTCATCCAATCAGGTAGTGTCTCCACACTCTCAGGGCATACACAATGGCTAATAACTACAAAGTGTGTCATGTAGTTCTCCTCATTCCTTTTTATCTTTCTCGAGATGTAAGTGATCACTTGACCATCTTACATCAAGATTCATCCTAAGCCTTCTTTGGATGCGTCTGCACATACCAAGAATTCCTCCTCCCTATCGGGGACTTTTAGTATCAGCATTGTCATCAATAGCTCCTTGAGCCTCTGAAATTCTTCTGTACATTTATCGGTCCATACAAACTTCTTTTGTTTCTTCTGCAACTCTTTAGTCATATTTGATATCCTTTAAAAACCTTCAACGAACCATCAATAATATCTGCTAAACCCATGAAGCTATGTACTTCCGGTACATTCGTCGGCGCAGGCCATTCCATAATAGACTCTACCTTCATTGGATACACAATGACACCTTCGTCAGAGATAGCATGCCCCAAATGGTGAATCCTCAATTGATAAAAGGGAACTTTGACAGTTCCTGAGATTTGTTCTCTCATAAACACTATAGCACCAAGCGCAACGTTTGTCAAGTTCTTCCATCCTCCGAGAATATATCAATATGTCATCAATGAATACTTGACAGTAGTCAAGCAGAGTCTCCATGACCCATCCTTCTTCCATATGAAAATAACAAGAGCACCCCGAGGTGACACACTTGGACATAAAGTCTTAGGTCCAACAACTCCCTCAGTTACATTTTCAACTCCTGTAACTCAGGGCTCGATATCCAATAAGGTGTTCCTTCCATCAATTTAGTTCTAGAATTTAATTCAATGCTAAATTCCATCTTGTCTTCGGGTGAAAACGTTGTTGAGGGTAGATGAATTTTTATAGAGTTGTGATTACTCAATAGAGGGAGTGCAAATTGCAAAAAAAGATGAAAATAAAGTTGCATATGGTAAATAAAATTACAGAGTTAATCATTGGACAAAAGGAGAGAAAATCGTCGGTAAAGGTGAAAAAAAGAAAAGAAATTGAGGTTAAAAAAACAATGGAAAGATAAACGCCATACTTGCCACTACTCAATGTGCTGGGCAACTCGCGAGTTTCTTGTTGGGTCTGGATCAACAATACAAAATAAAAACGCCAGGTATTTGAATTAGAATTTTAAGTGGGGATAGATCAATCACTAACCACGAACACACTCAACACTTACATAGGGACAAGAGAAAGGGAAATTTCACCAGGTAAAACCCCAACGAATTCAAATTTTAACTGGTGGTTCAGTTTTGAATAATCGAGGAATAATATTTTTTTTAAAGAAAGTATACTAGAGTTTAGATATCACATCACCCAGTGGTAGCGTTGACCTGGAGGAAGGGAAATAGAGGTTTGAATTGACCAACACGCAAGGATCCTCCCATCTATCTGTGGCTTTCGGAAACAAAGGCTCCATGCCAACGCAGTTAAGGGAAGATAGATAGTGCCTAGAGAAGTTCCCTGGGTGACCGTCGAGTGACTGGAATGCCACAGGCATTAATTAAAATCGACCTACAAAAGCACCCACCTCCTTCCTGTAGCACATGCAAGGCAGAGGCCATTCCTTACTTTCAACACTCGGGTTTATGGATAGGAAATCGGTCAATACACCAGTCCCCCATAATCTCCTTGCAGAATAATAATAGTTAAGTTAAAGGGGCGTCCTGCCCTTTAACATTGGATCAATCAAATCAAAATTTCCAATGAAGTTCCTCGCCTATGGAATTGACTAACGAATAGTTGAATGTCAAGCCATAGATGATTAACAACAATCACTATGATCAAGCATGCAACAAAATTTTAACAATGGTGAAAACCATGAAAGAATCCGGGCATTCATAATTTCCCAAGCAACAAATCACTATTTTACGAGGGAGAAAAATGAGGTCATTTACATAGCTTAAGGGAGGTGACCACAATTCTAACTTATACACACAACAATGGATGGATACCAAAATACTAGCCACATTCATCATCGTGCAACAAGTAGGAAAAATGAAGGTCTTATGGCCTCCATAGTTATAACTAGTATAGAGTACAACCAGTAATGTACACAAGCATAAATGTCCAAGTAGTAAAGCATTGCATAAAGACCACAATAGAAAACAGAGGTTAGACAACATTTAACCCAAAATTTCACAACTCTAGAAAAATTTAAACACGAAAGTTAAGAAGAAATTAAACACCAAATTTCACAATTTTCGACAAAATTAAACGCAGAAATAAAACTGAATTTCAAAAATTTTTGATGATATTAAATGCAGAATAAAAGAGAATTTAAACACAATAAAATTACTGTAACAGAAGGTGCATAATTCGAAGTGGTTGTCCCTCTCTTGTGCTCCATCTAGCTCCTGCTTGCGAACCGCTGAGACCTCATCGATATCGCCCAACCAACGCTAGGGGTACTCTTCTTCCCCATCAGTGCCTAGAGCCGCAAAGGGGCCATGCACACCAACCAGAGAAAAGCTAGCTCCCATATCACCTCGCAAGGTCGAGCTATCACTCTCTAATCGATATGGATATCCCAACTCCCACAAAAAAAATCAACCAAAAAAATTTGAGAGCGTAACCTTATGACTGCTAGTCGTGATCCATTCCCCTCCTCTACCATTTATTTTATAGAGTTCTCTTAGTGACTAATTGTCAAAAGGCACATTTAATTTTTTTATTAAAATTTTGTTACGAATATTCTCCCCGTACACTTGTCACTTGATCCCTTGGTTGCATCAGAAATTCATTTAATTAATTAAATTAATTTTTCAATTTCCCTGACCCACCTAATAGTGTTCCTAAAAATGCCCCTCGATGTCTCTTTATTCCCTCACATTTCATTAATGATTGATGTCTTTATTAAAGCGTAGTTGAGTTCAAATTTGGAAAGTTCTCTAGACTAGATTCACCTCTATGTTCCACATTCCTTTTGTATTTAAGTTTCCTCTTTTTGGTCTAAGTTCTAAATTAACAAGTTTTTCACATAGCGAACAATTACATTTTTCGGATAAATTCTCTCCTTTAATTTTTAAATTTGTTTTTTCTCCATCCCCCCTTTATTAATTGATTAATTATTTTTAGTCCTTATACCTCCAATTAGACCTCTTCTCTAATTTCAATTAGGCTTAGTAAAAAAAATTTTAAGGGAAAATTTATAATTATTAAACTTTACTCATACAACATTTATTTTAGGGCTAACCAAGTCAAAATGAGATATTGTTTTCTAGGTACCTAGGTTTATGGTGAGATATTGTTTTGTAGGTACCTAGGTTTATGGTGAGTCAAAATGAGATATGGTTTATTGATTCACCAGTGTTAAAACCATGACATGCCCTTCAAGATGCACTACATGCTCCAAGGGTGCCACTCGCCTTTATTCATGTTTCATTTATGTGACATGCCCTTCAAGACGCACTATGTGCTCCAAGGGTGCCACTCACCTTTTGACTGATTTTGGTAGATTTCCAAACCTTGGACTCAATACTCCATCAAGTGACCTTGTGGGAGACTAAGGGCTTCTAAGGAATAAGGACCCTTCCTTATTGCGTTCCCTTTAGAATCTTCGTGAGCGACTGTCTCATTCTTCCCTCACGGCATCGTGGATATATCGAAATAGGTAAACTTTAACCTACAGTTTGATCCACGATGGGAGTGCTAGTAGGTTGTGATAGGGTTGCTTCCACTCCTCTCCCTAAATATCTATGTTTTTCATGCATGGCCCCTTTATTCCTAATGTGAGTTTGATTAGAAAGCAATCGTCAGCCTGCATCCATCAATGAAACATGTCAACGATCCATAAACAACATCATAATATACTCAGTCATATGTCATGTAGGCAATAATAGAAATACTCAAACCATATACAGTCCACTCACTGACTCGATCCAGAGTCCAAGGAGGGTCCATCGATGCCATCGACATCCTCAATCTATCTAGAGTCTTTCACACTTAGGAGAAACCAGTCAATAGCACTGGCCTATACATAAATAACATAACATAACATAATCATCCACAGTCTCATCATCAGAATATATAAGAGAATCATAAAATCATATAGTGAACTAGATCACTTGCACACAAGTATCGTCAAGGAATAAATGACATCAGGTGCATGCAAGAGCAAGATGTTACACAATCCAACATCGTCGAAAGTCCCAATCTTTTCTTGAAATTATAACCCGTTTGGGCACTCGTCGAATCATTGTATAGTGTTATTGTCCAACATAATTTTTCCTGTAGATTCATGTAATGAATTCCTCCTTGAATGATTTACTTTTATAGATCTCTGCATGGCTAAGTTTTATAGTCTGGGAGTGAGGTGGGAGATTCACTCCTGCCCAACCTTTAGAAGCTTTTGATTATCATTTTTATGCTTTGCTACTAAATAATTGTAACCATGACATTAGAATCCCATCGTTTCCTTTAGGAATCAACCCCATCCATTCGGAGATGGATGCCATCGATCCAGGCTTGACCATTAAATAATTACCTGTTGCTCTCACTTCGATGGTAGTTTTGCATCAATGGACTGTCCTACCTTTAAAACTTAACAATTATCGCCTCCCTTTCGATGCGATAGTTGTTCGGAGGTTGACTTCTTTGAAAGGGACTTAGAGTTCTAATCCAGAGCGCCCGCCCCTTTTTTCTCAGTGGTTTAATCCAATTGATGGTCCACCTTAGAACTGATTGATTTTAAACCGCTTTATATTTAAGATATGGAAGCAACAAATCAACCTTTAATTCAGAATTATAGTGGATCTTCTTGGGTTCCTTAAGATAGTCATAACAGAGAATGTCCTTTAATAATCCTTGGAATAAAAATGGGTTTTGATTCCAAAAACGATATTTAGTGGAGGATTTCCTTAGGAAAGATTCTAACCGATAGTTACGCATTGCAATGCACTGGGATTTTATTATTTGATGAGTTTAATTATGTATAGTATCTCATTATCTAATACGATCAATCCAATTATCATATTTCTTTTATTTTAAAGTGATGCATAAGGTTATATATCGACATAATTTTTGTTGTGGAGGTGTACACCTATTTCTGTTTTCTTAGTAAGATTTTTCTCCACACCAACCTCGTAGAATTGAAGGGAACTTTTAAAAGGTGTGATTAAGGTTATGAACTTAGAATAATTGTCTCTTGAATTAAATGAGGGAGAAAGATCTTGAATTACTAGATCTCCATGTTAATGGATTTAGTTGCATACTAACGTAACTTGTAATTGGTCTAGGTGTAAGGGTTAAATTTGAGCAAGATGGATATTATTAATTAATCATGTTCCAATATGATTGTAAATTATTTATTAGATTGCAAGACTTAGAATAAAATCTTTTTTCGATTTAATGTGTTTAAGGACTTATGTCCTAATGGAGGAAGTTACAAGATTGTATTTCACACTCATGTGATTCTTATCTAACTTTATGTAATATCCTCATACCCATTTCACTTAATTATTGCTTGAAGTTGATTAAGTAAGGTACATTATTCTTGCACGTCCATGAAAATGACAGATGCTTATGGCACTTGTTTATTGTGTTGTGCTACTAGTTAAAAGTTCTAAAGTAGCATAGAAATGATGTAGTTATTAACCTATTGTCCTCATTCCTTATTGCATAGATGCAATTTTATTGTGTACATGCTATTTATTGACAAGTTTAATGAAGTGTGAGTCCATCTCTTACTATTAGAATCTAGTCATGATGTTTAGGAAAGAAGTTGGTTATGGGATTAGATATTTCCTTGTTCCTCAGAACAATCACCAGTCCTAAGACCTTCAGTGGTCAAAATAAATCTGATGAATCCTGGACTTGAACGTTTCTTATGTGTCTTCGAGGTCCTAACCTTGCAATGTAGGTTGGGTGGGTAGTTCTTTTAATATTCCGTGACATGGTTGATCAATTATTAGTATTTTTCTTCAGTTGATCGTGATGTGTTGATTTTTGTCATTGTTTATTATGATGATGTGTTTAT
>JZKD02S1687408.1:1322811-1352343 GCA_000966675.3 Picea glauca | reverse complement strand
TGTTTCCAAAATCTATATCCTTTAAGAGTGGAAAAAATTGCAAGAATCAACTTCCATATCCATTTTAGCGGTAGGTCATTATTCGAAAATTGGGGTCTAGAACCTTTTGGGGGCATTTTTAGCCATATAATGTCATTTTGGGGGAAAAAAATTTCCTAGTAAACTTTCGATCCCATGAATATATTCCTCACACTGAGACATTTCCAAATGGTGCAAAAATCACGTTAATTGGAGTTCGTATGAAAATGTTATGCCTCCTACAGGTTGATCTACCATGTTGACCACCATGGTATGAGACGATGCTACTCATGCATACAGGGCTATCCATGTAAGTAATTTCAAGAGTATTTATCTAGAAGGTTCAAAACGATATCATGATTCAGATTTGAGGAAGTCAAAAAACCCACCCTTAGATGCATATGAGGCTATGTTAAATACTGAGCCACTAAGAGGAGAAGGGGTTCCATTATTTTGCATTGTATTTTATTCCATAGTTGACAAAAAAATCTAAGAGTTGTATTATGTGAGAATAATAAAAGAGGAGATATTTCATAGTAGCCATATATGCCATAACTCAAAGGAAACTTTGGGGAGAGTGCATCTTTATTTGTACTTGCATCATTTATATACCTGAGAAAAGAGAGCAGAGCAACCTCACCTTCTAGTTGGGTTTTCTCTCATAATGGGTTTCCCAAGTCATATGTTATGTTTATTTATGGAAGGTATTATTGTATTTTACTATTCTCTATCTTCAACATTTTATTTATTTCATTCATAAGAAAAAAACAGTAGCTAAATATCCTAGAGTTCTAAAGGAAAAATAATATTAATAGTAAATATCTCAGTAATTTATTAGATTTGTTGCAATGAACCGTTCTCATGCAATATCCATGACAGTTTATAGATCAATTATTTTTCAATTTATGATTGATTTAATTGTTTTAGTAGGAATGGAACTAATTTTGAAAGCCACATTTAAAAAAATTTAAATTTTAATCACAAAAAAGGGGGAGAGCTACTCATAGCACCACTTTTCAATTTGGGGATTAATTCTAAGGCTTTCGGTGCAACGTTATTAATTGTGAATAGAATAGTTTTCAAGGGTTGATTTTAAGTTGTTGGTCATAATGATATTATCTTTGAAGGGTACTATTTCAAAAAGTTAGTAATTTTAACCAAAAAAAGGGTGATTCTAGGAGCAACATTTTTTTTAAATGGGGTAAAAATAGCCTCTAAATGTTACTCGTAGCACACTTGTCAATATGAAGATTAGTTTTAATGTTTTTGTTGAAAAAATATTGGTTCTTATCAAGTAGATAAAAAATGTATGCACATCAATTATTTGACGTAACTCCCATATGGATAGTGTGTGATAAAAATCAATCTCTCAATGGAAATAATAGGGAGGTAGTTCCTTGAGAGTCTATTGATGTCTAATAATGCTTTCATAATATGTAAGTTATTTTATTGTGAAAACCATAATAGTGTGTCATACAATTGGTGATTATATGGATTATATAAATCACAAAATATAGTTCATGTAGGTGATCCCTAAACATTAGCAGGGAATTATTTTTAAGGGTAGACAACTAGATGACTTTTCTTTGTTTTCAAGTATTGGTAATGATTCCACCCTCTCTATACTTCTACAAGAAATGAAGTCCCCTCCCCATCCAAGGATAATCGTTTAAGGGATTTATTGAATAGAAAACATTCTACAATTGTGTTGATTGATCCACCCAATGTGCATATCATGTAGGAATTAGAGGACATTCTAGGTTAAGCCTAGAGAAACCCTCTGTGATACATATCTAATTTCATCCTGATAGACTAAAAGAGGGCATGGTAGTAGAGAATCATATTGTGCAAAGTTTAAACTATCAACAATTCAATTTCCTCTCAAGAATAAGATTGTTACATGTCTTATGCCACTGCAACCATTTTAGCCGTCAGATACCATCCTAGAGTCTGTCACTTTTTGTCTACCTGGTGATTAACTCAGGGAAACCACTTTACTATAATTTCATTAAAGTACACAACTCTATATTTATTTATTCCTTCATTGATTTTCCATCATGTTTTGCATCACAAATACATGACTCCATGATCTTTTCTTTGGTATTTTATACTCGTAGGCCTACCACCACTGTCATTTCCTCAATATTCAATTTATGTGTGTGCAGTATCATAACCTCCCTGATTATCATTACACATAATTTTACAGCCTCTAAGATTTGTATCGCTACAAATTTCTATACAAAATCACACATGGTTAAGAGATTGAAGTTGTTTTTCTATAAAGAAGAAAATTTGCTCTAAGAGTATATAA
Source organism: Picea glauca (assembly GCA_000966675.3). NCBI lineage: Eukaryota > Viridiplantae > Streptophyta > Pinopsida > Pinales > Pinaceae > Picea > Picea glauca. The sequence goes on along the minus strand of JZKD02S1687408.1, from coordinate 1,350,014 downwards.
AAATGTAAATGTAAAATGTTTCAAAATCTCTTTTTTAGATAATGGAAATTTATGAATATATAACATTGCCAAGTCTCTCTTTTCTAAAATTTTATTCCCTTATACAATAAAAAATAACAATAAACTTGAATACGCCCACACAGATGTAGATGGATTGGCAAGTACAATGTAAATGGAAGAAAATTTGTAAAATGAAGTCTCATGTTCATCCCCGAGGTGTAGGACAGTCGGTGATGGAGTGTGTTGTTAAGCCACTCCGTGTTGTTAAAGTCACCGGTTCGAAACCTGTGGGGACAAAAAATCCAACCATGTTAAGGGTTGGTGTGGCTCAGGCTGGGTGCGATCCCCGGGTGATTTTGATGGCTTAGATGCCCCTGAGTCGTGGTTTCTCAAACCACAAGTTAATCGCGTAGCCAACAGGTCCTGCACAAATTAACAAACAAACAAAAAAAACAATAAAATTGAATACTATTTTTGGATAAAATAATGGAGTCTTCAGGGAAGCAAATATCAAGGTTGTGTGGCTTACACAATGGGGGAAGATCTTGGTTGGAGATGGATATGGATTTGGATGAGGAAATTGTTGATTAATCCAACAACCCCATGGATGGTCTATAAGTAAGAGAGATGTCAATATGTTTTTTTGGGCCTGTTGAAGGTAGTTCCCCGTGGGGCCGACTGATGTGAGTAGGAGATTCAACAATTATCAATTTTATCGCGCAAACTATAGGTTGAGCCTGAACCAATCCATGATATGGAGATAATGGTGGGATATTTTATCGACTGTCACCTTAGCTAAACCATCCACTTGCATTAGTCAAGGAGAAATGCAACACAAGGGGGGAATTCCGGTTGATCCTAGGGGGGAATTAAGTGGAAAGCGAGAATATGGAAGTGAATCCCTTATAGGTCAATATACTAAGTGATAAATGGCTTGATAATGAGTCTCGAAGATTTTTTATGGTTGCCAAGTGCTTGAGTACCTTTGGAAGATGTTTGTACCTTCCTGAGACGCAAGAAGGAACACATATACAAGCTCAAAGTTAAGTAGGAAATAAATTTAATATTGTTGTCCATGATTGCAACAGTAAACAAGAATATATATAAGAAAAGAAAAAAAATAACTATTACATACTTAACCACTCAAAGCATCAAACATTGGTTGAAAAATGAAGCATAAAACATGTAGATAAATTCCCAACACTTTTGCACAAACATTTAGTGGTATTAGAGGGTTGTTATAAGAAGTTTTCAAAGTGTATTTGTAATAGTCAAGTGGATATAGAAATTAGTTTCTACAAAAGAAAATTTTAACCATGAAAACAAGCGAGTAATCTGACAAAAGTTCACCAATTAACAACAAAATGATAATAATGGATTACTAGCAAATATCCACAGTTAAATTGCGAGTTAAAATAAAAAATAGAAGGTGAATTGTTGCAGCCCTAATGGATTAAACTTTTAATCGGATATATATCAATATCTACTTGACCAATACTGATTCCCTAGAGGCTTTCACAAGCTTAAAGTATGTATAAAAGATCCCAACTTAGACAATTTCAATATCTCGTGATTTTACATATCCCAATGCAATGATTTTGTTTCTCCAATGCAAGATATTATTGTCTTTAACTATTGAGTTATGTATTCTTTAGAATTAAAGATCTATTTGAACTCCTTCCTTGTGGGTGTAAGCTCTTTTACTCCCCAAGGAAAGTAAAACTCGCTAGGAAAAACCTAGGAGGGTGTAAACCCTTTTACTTCTCCTAGTATTCATTTATGGAAGAAATTGTTCAAAGATATTTATGATGGGATTAGTGGGGTTAATTTACCTTATAATTCCCATAATATTACAAAATTAACCTTGCAACCAAGAGAATAAGCAATAACAAGAGATATTCCTTACCTACTCCAAGGATTAACAAGGTAAAATCCCTTTAACCAAGAAAATTCCACCATAAAAGAATGAAATAGTCTAAAAGAAAGGTAGAACCTTACTTATTCATATAATAGAAAATAAAAATCATCACAATATATAGCAACAAGAGAGATAGATCAAATTTCCCAAGTAGGGTGCAAATTTCAGCCACATATTCTTTTCACAATGGGAGAGCTATGATGAAAATGAAATAGAAATGATCATTGTTTATACAAATCCTCCTAAAAGTGTTTGTCCACTTAACTTTAGGGAAAACCACAAATTAAGGGGCCAAAAAACCTTAATTTTCCCCTTTACAAAAGTAAATTTGACTTTAATTCAAAAATCGTACAAAAGAAAACCCTAGTGTGATGCCATCCCTCTAAAGGGTGGTGTTTTGACACCTTTTGCAGGTTGTTGGAGTTGAGGATTGAATTCGTTGGGACTTCTAGGGCCTCCCTCTCATGCACTAGGGTTTCATCCTTTAATCCATTCCTTCTTCAATCAAAACATGTTAAGTGTCCATCATCAATAACTCTGCACCACCAAAACCATAGCCCTAGGGTGATGTTAGGCCTCTAAGTGTGACATTTTGGCCTCCAAAGGAAAAATGTTGGGTTGGTAATGGGATAGAATATATCCTCCAAGCTGTCTCTATGGCCTCGAAAATATACCATCATCATCTAGTGTGTGGGCCATGGTATATGACCTATAGGATTCAAGCCCCAAGGAATCCCAAGCTAGGCATGTTTTTCCAAATATGTCTACCATGCAAGGTCCTACAAATACAATGAGTACACCCTCCAAGGATCTCAAGTCAAATGCATCATGGCAAGTAAATCAAGTCAATAAAAGAGCTTCCTAATAATGTACATAAAAATCCACCTAATCAAACTAAACAAGTGCTCAAATACCCTATGTAATTTTCCAAGTTTAGGTATGGGAGGGTTGACAAGGTGACCGATTGGGTGGATCATTCAACATGTAAAGGAGTGTTTCCTAGGTGGAAACCTCTCTAAGACTTGTGGAGACATGAGATATATGGGGGAAAATCTTTTTATCATGGGTTTTATGACATACAAAGGATCATAGTGTCTCATTTATGGGTGCCTTTGTAGAGGGTGTGGTGCACCTTCATCTTCAATGCGTATTTTCCAAAGCCCACTTATTTCCATTGATTTATTAAGGTCCAAACACTGGGTACTCCCTATGGTGAATCGATTAGCCTGGGGGTAGTTACCAAAGTGTCACTTGAAGGGAGAAGTACACATGGTGCCATGGGGGTATAGTCTATCTTGTAACAAACCTTGTGTAACTCCCTTAATAAGCGGTACATTTATATTATGTGTTTTCTTTTGTAGGTATTTGATTTTTTTTAGGAGAAGAATTTCATTTCTCTCAATATCTCTTTGGGCGAACATATGGAAGGTTCATAGTTATGATTTTATCTTTTTCCATCTACCTCCCCTCTTGTGCTTCATCCCCTTCTTCCCATGAAATGAGGGACAATTCCTTCTTGGGTCAGTATGTTCAAAAATCCCAAAATATAAGGATATGATGGGATGAAGTGTGGAAAGTGACAAGTATGGTCGATAATGACATGATAACTTGTCAAGGGGTCCCCCTGGAAGAAAACCTATTCTTAAGGGTTAACACTTACTAGGGCACAATGTCAACCACCAAGGTGAAACATGGCAAATAGCATAATGTCCAAGCAGATGTTACATATTCAAAAGAATTTTTAAATGCAACAAATTCAAATGCCTCAAATATTGAAATGACACTCACCATATTACTTGGCTTGTACATCATAGAAAAATACCCAATTTACTCCCTAATAAAGTTGATACCCTCATGATGAACCTAAGATCTGTGGTGGTCGTGGAGAAGGCCTCTATCCATGTAAGTGGGAAATGGTTGGTCAATTTGTCTCTCGGTACTCCATGTATGCAACCTAAGGGCCTTGAGACATCATCTCCTTAGTTATTGCTAGGAATTGGGGATAAAATTTGGATCCTACTTGGGGACATGTAATCATCATAGAGTGCATGAGAACTGCAACATCTCCTAGTGGAACTACGTATACACACACTGAAACAACAAACTGTTATGTGTAGGATGGCTCACCCATCCTTTGTCCATATAAAGAAATCCAAAACTTCAAAAACGACAACTAATCAAGAATTTTTATTTTTTTTCATTTTTCATATATATGATGAAAAGAATAACATGTAAATGAATAATGCAAGTAGAGAAAAAATAAAATAAAAAATGAAATTCAACAAAACTACCATGAGTAATCAATATGAAAATGAAGGAAATAAAAATGACCTACCTACTTACCTGGAGCTTGGTCCATGAAGAATTCAAGTGCCTTGAATGTAGGGTCAATGAAGAGACCCATCCACTGGTAATGACATATTTCTCTCATCCAATGTTGTCATGTAATACTTCTCTTTCTAGGAGTTCTTATTTATGATGTAAGGGCCAAGACAAGAGATATTATCCTTTTGATCATACTTAGGTTTTCCCTTCCTCTTGTCCCACATGAACTTAAGACTTACTTCACTATACTTGATGTACAATGTATTCTCAATGTAAGGATATGAAGGAGGCTCAATGTTGACTGCATCTTTAATGTCTTTCTCACATTCATTATTTTCTTTATATTTTCCCTTCTTCAGTATTTTGATGGATCTAGGTTCTTTCCCTTGGAACTTTGCAGGATTCTCCTTGTATTCATTTTTCCTTGGGAGTAGTGTGTCTATGCAATATTCCTACACAAAATGTAGGTCTCATGGATTATACTCAACGATATGGCGAGGTACATCAAAATCACACTCACTAGTGTAATATGGAATGTTTGGATCCATCACATGTTTTTCAGTCCTCTCCTGACTATATAGAATATCAAAGGTACCATATCCCATTGAAATGTGTTCATGGGTAAGATGCATATTCAGGAAACCTACAAGAGAAGCATACCAACTTCTTGACAGAAGTAATCCCCAAGCATTTGGAATATCAATCACTACTATGTTCATAAGGATGTTTATATGAGGGAAATCAATCAAGTAACCTTCAAAATTTTCACATATCCCATAAACTTTGACCCTATTGAAATAAAAACCACAAATAATTCATATGGTGGGGTTTTCTTCAAACCAAGTTGTTCCATCACTTTTAAATACATGAAATTTGTTGATTCTCTAGAATCCAACATACAATTGTTCAAACGAAGACCATTCATACCTAAAGAAAGATAGAAGGGAGGGTTACTATCCTTTTTGTGATCAAGGTACATGGTTTTCAAAATGATTGGAGGGTCTTCCTTTTTGGATGGTACATTTAATAACTTCAAGACTTTTGTTGACAAAAATTTGGTCACTTATATGTTTTGGCTCTTGGACTAATAAAAAAAAACTAATATCATTGGGTAGCCATCATTCTCATATTGATTTTGAAATCTTATAAGTTCATTGGGTATCCCTCAATCTCATCTTCACCATGCATTCTGTAGAATCATAATCTAAGCCTCTATGACCAAGATATGCATATTTTTTTCCAGAAGTCGAATGGAAATATTACAAGACGAAATATGAAGAATTTTTCTAAGTGTCATGTTCTCCTCTCCTCTCCTCTCCCTTCACCTCTCTTCATTTCCTTTCATTCTATACTTAGTTATTTTTCCCATTGCCTCATCACTCCCATTTTCCCCTTACTATTTTCCACACTTAGCCATTTTTCCTTATTCTCCTTCCATACTTAGATATTTCCACGTTCACATTCATTTTCCCTTTTTATTTATTTTCCCATTTCTTTTTATTTTCCTTTCCATTTTCATTATCTCATTTTCCATTTCATTTTCTTATTCTCTATTTCCCTTTTTCCTTTCCCTAATTTCAACTATTTTTTTTTTTATTTCCCATATTTTTCTTTTTATACTCCGTATTTTCCACCTTTGACTTTTTCCACCCTCATAATGCACCTACACCTAGAATTTTCACAAATATTTTTACTACCCTTTAGTGTGTAAATATTCCAACAATTAGTCAATTTTGGAATTTTGAACTCCGCCAATTCTCCACACTTCGAATATTTCACATATTTTTACCATTAATCACTGCCCTACCTATCTCTGTAACCCCACCTATTCTCCATATTATTTTAATAATAATTCTCTTATCCTAAGTTCCATGGGAATATATCGAAGTAACACATGGAATACATGTGGCAACTAAGCATTGTTGACACATGGCAACAAGTAAAATCATGACACATGGAAACAAATTAGGTGGTGACATGTGTCATATATGATATCCTATCACACAGGGACGTGTGGTGATGATGTGGATGATGAATCATGTGAATCATGTTGATTGGGTGATTACGAGGATTCCACTAGGCATTGACTGGGCATGATGTGAACTATGATTGGGTAGTCAAAATTTTAATTATTCATTAGTTTTTTAAGGGGTCGAGCTACAAGTCTCCATAGTCTTCCTTTGATTATTACTAAGTGTATATCACATTTTTTAATATATACACTAAATATTCTTAAACATCCATGAATTTGGGATAAAAATTATGAAGACAGGTCTAAATTTAACAAAAGAGGTCAAAATTCAATCCAAGGGTCTACATTTACCCATCAAACTTGATTGAAGGTGATTGAGTCATGATATTGCAAAGGCTATATCTTGAGATCCTGACCTACGTTTGTAGAAAAAATTATATCGTAAGATGATGAGAAATGTCTTGAGGGCTGAAAATTGCTAAAAGTTTCTGAAAAAATTAAAATATCATTCAACTTCATTTTAAATGGGCATGCATGACAACTCAACTTTAACACACATTTGGAAAACATTATATCGTTGTAAATATAATAAGATGGATATCACATACAAATTTGTTTCAATGGATGAAAGGACGATTATCCTATCCATTAAATTAAATTACAATCATTTTTTAGAAAGGGAAATTAATTAAATTTTCAAAATAAAACTTTAATTAATAACTTCTATTTAAAATAGAAAGGGACTCATTTTAAAAATATGGATATTGATGACATAAGTTTGTTAATGAGGACTTAATGAGGAATTAATTAAATATGATACTTCAAGAATAAAATTGTATAGGAAATTCAAGAAGGAAAAACCTTAACTACTCAAGTAGTTAGAAGAACCGACTTTAAAGAGAAGAAATGCATCATCAAGGAAATAATCAGAATTATCAAAGAGTAAGGGTAGAAGATCAAAGGAAGAATAAGGTACAACCATGAACACACAATCAAGCTTCTGATTAAATAAAAGAGATCACCATATTCTCCACTCGTTCTATTTTTGTACACCATTTCTCATAGTTTTATGCTTGAGTCTCTGAATTGGGCACAAGGTTGAGTTCTTGAGTATTTTTCTTGTATTCTTCCAAAATATGTTTCTTATATGATAATGGATTTTCTACAACCATATACATGACTGTCAAAACTTTTGTAATGAAGAACATTTTTCATGGATAAACTTCACAAAGAATTGCTTTGGGGTCTATTTCAATTGTATCTTGTAACTTTGAGTCTTAAGTATGAGGTATTTGAGATTGACCTATCAAATTATCTTTTGATCTTGATAGTAGTACTCTTTTAAAATTATTTGAGACGATCAAATTATTCTCTCCTTTTTTTTCGTGAGGAAAACATGGATGCATTTATATATGATTAAGACGATTGTGTATGTGATGTTGATTACAAAGAAATCTTGATGTTGAATCCATCCTTCAATCTTTTTAATTGTTTAAATACTTATTCATACATATATAGATCAAATTAGTTTATTGAAGAACCATATTATTCTAGAATTTCAAGCAATAAAGATATAGGGTTTGCTTCCTTAGAATTCTACTAATCCAAGATATCATAGATATATCTTTTATCCCAAGAGGATTACCACCTCTTTAAAAATTCGGGGGGATTCATATCCTTGTGAGGTTTTCATTTTGGTCCACACGTATTCAAGTGTCAAAAACTTTGGTGACCATACTGGGGAGGAATTTATTTTCAAGATATTTGAGCCCCTGCTTTAGATCTGATTGAATAACCAGAGTCTCCATGGCTCAAAGTTTCGAAAAGAAGATTCAATAAAATTGATGCTTGTTCTAGATGCAAGAGATTTATTTGAAGATGTTTCACCTTTTGTATAATTTCAAAAAGACTCAAGAAGCACTGAAGATTTGGGAGAATAAACTTCTTGGAAACTCCATTGGAAAGATTCAAAATAAAGAATTACATTCATGTCAAGATGCTCCTTTAAATTATTCATCAAGTCCATCAATGACTTTAAAAAACTCAACAAAAGGGAGAAATACCCAAAGAAGGAGGCAATTTCATAAAACCCCTTTAAATCTACCAAAAGTAGATTTTCAAATGCCTCACATTTCTATTGAAAATTTTTCTACATTATTTGGGGATGCTACATAATATGCACATAAACACTTGTTTAATTTTAAAAGTACGTGTAGTCCCCGAGGTGTAGGACAGTCGGTGACGGAGTGTGTTGTTAAGCCACTCTGTGTTGTTAAAGTCACCGGTTCGAAACCTGCGGGGACAAAAAATCCAACCATGTTAAAGGTTGGTGTGGCTCAGGCCGGGTGCGATCCCCGGGTGATTTTGATGGCTTAGATGCCCCTAAGTCGCGGTTTCTCAAGCCACAGGTTAATCGCGTAGCCAATAGGTCCCGCAGAAATTAACAAACAAACAATTTTTTTTTTTAAAGTACATGTAATGATTTAAACATTGCTAAATACAATGTTACATGTATATTATTTTTACAAAATTTTCGAGGAAATACTCTCGAATGGTATAGCTCATTAATACCTCACTCCATTACCAATTGCGATGTGTTAGAAGATTCATTTTCAGAAAATTTCATCCCAAGAGTGCATTCATATGTTTTTGTTGATGCTTTAAATTTTGTTTCCCACCCACCTTCTCCCGTATGGAAGCCAGATAACAAAGTGACCAATTTTGAAGAAGAATCTAATCAAACATTGGAATATTTTTCTAAGTCTATTGACATGGATGAAAATAAAAATAATAATTATGATTTGCAAGAGAAAGATTTTAGCTTCGCATACACTACATTTGAAAATATTAAAAAAAACAAGTTTGAGAATTAAATTGAGGAACCTCCACCAAATACACAACAAGATTCCATCCTTCTAATAGATAATGAAAATCCTCAAGAGCCTTTCCAACAAGAAAAAATGGTGGAACAAGTGAATTTTGAGAAAAATGATGAACAAGATGGTCATTACATGAAAGAAAAGAATTTTCAACACATTGTTGATGAATCAAAAATCTTGGACATGGACAATGATAAGGAGAGGAATGAAAGAATGTTACAATTGGAAACTCCTCATCCAATCAAAGACAATAATATTTTTGAGCATCAAAGAATTGATTTCATTGAATTATGGTTCCAAATCATTATTGGAGAAGCAACACAATGAGATCCTCAGCACACCTTGCTCAATATTTCTTGAGTACATATTGAGAGTACCTTTAGCTAAATGGTACCAGTTTCAATATGTTCCATAATGATGGAGTTCATTCCAGAAATTAGATCAATGCTTGAATGGATCCATTGAAAATGTTTCTACACCTAAGGTGCCCCTTTCTTTCAAGTAAGTTAGAGTAGGTAGATCATGTATGTACATATTTTGTTTATTCAGTTCAGTTTTGCACAATAAGGCAGTCTTTAGATTGAAGTTTGAGGATAATTCCATGAGAGAAGAATGATTACATGATTTTTTTTTTAAGGTGACTCCATATCTCAATGGAAAAGGTAGTTTTTTTTGAGATTATGGTTTTCTCAACAACCAAACAACCAATAGGAAGTCAATGTCCCATAGTCCAAAATTTGGTCTCCTATATGTTCAATAAAAAACAATTGATATCAAAAGAAGACAATTATTGAAATATTAAAACTTTATTGCATATCCCTTAGTCTCAACTTCACCATGCATTCTATGGATTTTGAATACGAGTCTCTATGACCAAGATATGAATAATTCTGTTCGTAAGTCTAATGAAAATATTACAAGAAAAAATATGAAAATTTTTTCTAAGTGTCATGTTCTCCTCTCTTGTCCTTTCCTTTCACCTCTATTCATTATTCTTTCATTCTATACTTATTCGTTTTTCTCATTGCCTCATCACTCCCATTTTCCCTTACTATTTTCCACACTTAGCCATTTTTTCCATATTCTTCTTCCATGCTTAGCTATTTCCATGTTCACATTCATTTTCCCTTTTTCTTTATTTTCCCAGTTATTTTTATTTTCCTTTCCATTTTCTATCTTATTTTCCATTTCTTTTTCTTATTTTCCTTATCCCTTTTCCCTTTTCCAAATTTCACTTAATTCTTTTATATTCCATATTTTCCCCATATTTTCCATATTTCTTTCCATTTTTTAGGTGATCCATTATATATCTTTCAACACTTGTATTTGATGTTCACTGTTATCACAATGCACCTGTTGGAAGGCCTCTTAGACCTTTGCAATAGTCATCATACTTTTAGGCCCTTGCAATAGTCATCATACTTTAATACATAAGTAAATATAGGAATATATATGTAATAAGGATAAATACGTAAGTAAATACAAAAAAGTAAGAGAAAGGATCTTAATGAATGATAAGTTGGAGCGGGTACAAGTGCTCCAATCATCTCTCATATGTATAAATATTCATGAAGATGAATACAAACACAGGTGAATATCCTTCCCAAATACTCTCCTCTCTTGTGAGTATGTGTGAGTCATTGGGCAACTTCAAGGCCATTGATGAAAGATGTTTGAAAGGCAGTATGGAAACTATGGCATGAGTTTGCTAGAGTAAACAGTAAGCTTACTTGCCTAATTGATTCACCTGTAGTATTCACTTGATCAAACTAACCAAGCTGACTAGTATAGATCTTTAATCGTATACCTCTATTTAACACATTCATTATGTTGAATACGTAGATAGTGTAACTCGTCTCACCGCTGTACCCAGAACCAGAGGGAGTTCAACAACTAACTCAGGTGTGTAACTTGCCCCCCCCATCAATAAGTAACCTCCTCATTGTTTCTTATTCTTTAGCACCCAACCCCTTTAACCTCGCCTCCTTTAACTTCACTCGGGGGACGACATTTACAAATTCATGGAGTTCCCTACTGATAACACCGAGTTCTTGAACCCAGATGGAGGAGCGCGAAATATATGCGTTTCCTTCTCGAATTGGAGCAGGCCGGGATCATCATTTCGACCGGACCGGAATCCGAGGTACGTGATGATCAAAGCCAATCGACCAACGAAAGCATGATTTATGCGCCTAAATGCCTCCTACCCCCGATACGGATTCATGTTGCGTTGCAATCGAGATGCAGTCAATGGTGCATTGCATACAGAAATATGTATACCATCTCTGCGTAGCGAACGTAAATAATTGATTTCAGGTCGTTTTCTTGTAGCCAAATTGAGGGCCCCGCAGGGACATTCATTTGAGAATAGTTTGAGGGGTATGGGTCTACTCTCCCCACTTCAATGTAGTCTCTGTCTGAATGTCATTGTAGTCTACAGGATTACAACATTGGCATCATTGCCTCCTCCATTCGGCTGGGTGATAGCAGCAGCGGATGGGGGTTGTTCTCAACCTAAATAATATGGAGAGATAAGAGGATCGATTGTTGCTCGTAAATGATGATGGAGGTTATTCATGGATGTCGCTCTATGCCTAAGGAATTATCATTGATTTTTTCTCGTGACGTTACTCGCATGAAGACAAACCTGCAACCTGCACAAAGTTGATGCTGAGTGGAAGTTTTTCTCTCATGAAGATAACCCTGCACAAGAAACTAGAAAACATTTAAGTCGGTTGGTTGTTATGAAGCAACCATGTGTGTTGGCTGCGGATATATTTGATGAATATGAGAAATTAGAAGAAGAAATATCAAGAGAAATATTGACCCTTTTATGGAATTAGATTCGTGTTGGTAAAGGAGTTATTTAATAAGTGATGGTCGACTCAATTACAAGAATAGGAAGCCAATTGGTGGTATATTGCAGAATAAATATACGTGAATCTTGTCACAACACCTTTACTGCGTCTCTTGAGGGTTGTTATACATACATTGAATCCTGCTCGGTGGATAAGGTTAATGCATTTTTTAAGGAGCTCGAAAGATATGAGATTGCGACAAATTTTTATACTTATAATGGTGTGATGGATGCTTATGGTAAACATGGAATGCTTACAGAAATAGTTATCAGGTAGAAATATTTTATGAAATGATAGATGCAAAAATTAGCGTCCAAATTTCAACTTTGCATGCTCTACTTGAGGTTTATTGTAATAATGGTTTACTGGATGAGACATATTTATTGTTTGATAGTGCACGTACCATAGGGGTATAACCTCGTGCTTCAACATATAAACTCCTTTAAAGTGCATACACAAAATCCAAAGACACGCATTGACTCCCTTGTCGGCTCAACTTCTCCACTAGAAGCTTACATTTACACTTAATGTAATTCCAAACACATGGAACCAGTAGATGAATGTCATTTTATGGTTGTATGGGAGCCTACACATGATAAACATGCTTGATATACGTTATGCATGGCGAAGAGAGGAAATAAAGCACCTCACACCCCTTATATCCATTGGGGGTTTGAACAATTCCATTCCAGATAGATAGTCCATTCCAAGTCCCAAGAAACCAGAAGACAGAATTTCGAAGGTTCATGGCACCAATGCGGATGAATATATCATGGAGCTATATTAGATCTGCAACAACCTCTCCTATTTTCCTTCATCTAACGATTTCCATGGAGCACTCCCATTATGTTAAACCATGACACTATCAAAAACTATCGTGGCGTATTTCAACACCTACGAACTATAATCACTATGATGTTGTTAGAATACATTAAAATGGAAATCACCATGATATATATTTAATTAATATGACATATATATAAATACACGATCTATGATTTTTTGATTCATCTTTCAAGAGGTTTTTTTGGATAACAATGAGATTTCTATTGATTTGTGATTTTTTATATTTTTTCTCAAGTCAATAATAAAAAAATATCATTGTAGATCGTCATGATATATCTTTTATTGATATGACATACATATAAATATATTATATATGACCTTTTAATTCATCTTTCAAGAAGTTTCTAAAACTAATAATGAGAGTTTCTATTCACTTATGACTTTTCATTTTCCTTCTCAAGTGAATAATACAAAATATCATCACCCTAACATATTAGGTTTCCAAAAAACAAAAACCTATTTCTAGAAATCTTTAAACTCTCATCCATTATCATATAATAAAACAACATATTTAAGTGATGATATTCTTAATAAAATTATACTTTAAAGATTATATAAATCAAACCAGCTTATAAATTTAAATAAAACAATAAAACTAAATATTGGTGTAATCATTAAATGGTGATATCCCTAGTAAAATTATATTTGAAAATTACGTAACTCAAATCACCTTAAAATTAATTTGCTTTAATATTTTTTGAATTTACCTTATTGTAAACATTAAAATTACTTTAACATTTTTTCAATTTACCTTATTTTAAATCAATTACGTTAACCAATTTTTTATTATATATTGTAAAACGACATTTTGAGCAATATAGTTGGAAATTTTCTTTATATTCATTTTATTATTTTAATATATATTTATAAAAATCTTATTAACAATACTAATTCATCTAATGCATTTTCCATTTAGTGTTAATATGAAAATATTGTCTTTGCCTTATAATGGAGTTTTTACAAAAATAACCCTTGATTCCTCAATTGATCAACCATAATATAATCTTTTCAATGTATTTTTAAAGCACAAAAATATTTCTGAATATCCTATTTTTTAGATTACAGTTAAAAATAGGATAATATCAACTCACTATTTCCTAGGAGAAAAAAAATCATACGAGCACTTCTAATGCCTATAATGTAATTCTTCTTAACAACTAATCCAAAAATAGACTAGATAACAGTTTGATGAAGCTTTAGAAATCCCACGAAAAGAGGAATATTTTATTGTTGAGTTGGTTCATCTGAGACACAAAACATTTATATTTGAATGAAGCACTAATAGCCAAAATGCTTAGCTTCACTATCTTGGTAATAACCTTGAGCAATAAAAAAACTGTAGCAGACTTTCTGTGGGATTTCATTGTATGATAAATTCAGAACCCTCGGGTGTCCCTCTACTTTATCTTAGTTGTCAACACCACATTATGCCAATACAATCTTATATTGTACTCTCTTACCCCCTTTAGAAGGGCCTTTTTCTCTTTCCTCTTCCTTTTAAATTCTTGTATGTTTTCCTGTTGTTTTTCATTCCATTGCTCTACAAAGGACTTTTCTTTCCTCAACCTCATGATAATACCCTGCATCTCTTTTACCCTTTCTTTCTCTTTCCTTGCTTCCACCCTGAACTCTGGATGTTCTTCTACCAGGGTTGGTAGGTTCAAATCTATGGAGGCTTGGGGTTTCCTTAATTTAATTTCATATTTTGAGGACAACCCAATGCTAGGATCCTCTTCTTCAATGCTTTATGACTCTCTGGTTTCTGGAACATCTTATAGCTGGTTTATTTCTAGAAAGGAATCATTTTTCTCATCATCATATGTGCCTTTGAGTGTATATTCAGTGATTGAAATTGATCTTGTGGTTTCCCTAGTTATAGGTCTCCTCAAAAACTATGCAATTGTTTTTCCTTTTTCACGTTTTTTCCTCTGTTCTTCAGATTCCTCTTCTAACCTGTGTGAAGAAGATGTTGAGGTTTGTTTTTTAACCTCTTTCATAGTGTTCTATGAATTGTCTTCGATGATAATAAGGTTTTCCTTCTTGATAAAAGGATGAAACATATCTTTTTAATTCAACCTAAATTTGTTTGCAACCCTCGTATAATATATTTTAGGGTATTTAGACACATGCTCATTTTTCTTTCTCTTTTTATTACCCTTTGCAACCCTTTTTCTAGTAGACTAATTCTTATGTTTGATTGGACTTTGGACTAGGCTTGTAGTATAGTCTTCAGTTTCATTAGGTTCCTCTTTGAGTTCTGGATCAATTTTAAGTTATGTTCCTCAACCTACAGTGATATTATCGTTAGGTTTACCTATGGGAAAATATTCAATTATTTGTTGTGTCTGTAACTTTCTCCTACTAGCACGAGTTATCCTAGTTGTAGGGGAGCTTTCTTTCTCCAAAACATTAGTGGCTTGAGAGGCTTTTTTACCTTTTCTAGGTTTCTTTTCCTTAGAAGTTTAAGACTTAGGTTCTTGTTGTCTAGGTTTATTGTCTGAATTAACCAATCCCAAGACCTTTGAAATTCACTTAAAGAAAAGGTTGTATGAACAATACTACTATTTATTGTTGCAGGATGTGTTTGGATCCTCTTATACATCTCAGATAGGATTTTCAATAAGAAATAAGGTAGATTAAGAGGATAATCACCATTCACATGGATTAATAATATAATATGATAAATGTAAATGAGAGAAAAATGACCTTTCCAGGTAATGTACTTGTGAATGATCAATAGGGAAGTGTGCCATTCTTTTCGCACCCAACTGTGTGGGATGCCTTAGCTCCAATTGGGGTTTTTATTTTTTGGAATAAAAAACTGATTAACAAACTCCATCACTAAATTTTATTTCTTCCACCATCTCTCCCCATATACTAGTAATTTGAAATCTTTTGCTATGGAATGATTTTTCACGTGCACGAGGAGTTTACCCACCACAGTTTCAAAACCATCAAAATTCTTTGCAAAGATCATGGAAATATGCTCATCATGACCCTGAAATGTCTAGAAGAAGTTGAACCATCCTGCATGTTTAAACTTTTGTTCCATCTGAGGAAAAGGTTCAAGTAATTATGTCCCTTATGGATCCAACCTATTTATCTGCTCGCTTTTTTTTTGGTTCCATGACACTCATACAATTTTGTGGAAAGTTTCTGAGAATGTTGAGTGTTTGATCACCAACTTTTGAGGACTGTTGAAATTTGAGATTTATCCGTTCACCTGTAGAGCATGCATGGAGTAATAGACATACTAAAAATAGGTGGATTATGACTTCATACATAGAGAATAATAATCGAGCATTGTGATTTTATATCAAGGTGGCGAGTACAACTCGATCCTTCAAATTAGTTGTCATCATGAGAATTACATCCTTATATAGATCATACACATATATGTAGATCCTCTGGAAATGATTTCGGGCGTTAAAACACGATCTAGGGAATGTGGTGCATGCAAAACTATCAGTATTCCTAGCACTGTAAGAATAACACTATTCTTGTAGTGCCCTTTCCACTTTGACAAATTTGAAAATTCAAACAAGGGAAAGGACAAGTGATGTGATAGAAATCTTTTTATATCATATCCTAACTTTTAAATACTTAAAAAAAATTAATATGTACATAAAATAATGAAAACATGCTTTCAATCCAAGAGAAGGAAGAAACAAATTTTAATAAAAATCATGAAAAAGGGGTAGAAAAGGGGTTAAGGATATCCAATCAGTCAAAAAAAAGGTTAAGGACTAACAGTACCCATAAGGAAAGTAGGACCAGGGTGCATGGTAGGACTTGTATAGCTTCATGTAACTTTGAGATACATTGAGGGTATAGCTGGGGTTATAGATATCCTTTGAACAAGAGCATGAGACATATGGAGGATTCTGGAAGCATAGACCCAATGATGAAACTTTTTTATGCAAGAGGCATCAATCAAACCCTTCATAGGGACTGGAAGATTAACCAGTCTGAGGAGTAAACTATAAGTAACAAGCTCAACTTCCTATGGTCATTCTAAACCCAAAATTTGGATGAAAAGTGGAATCAAAAGCTTTCTGTCTATTCAAAGGCGACATGACTACTGCCAACATGAGATAATATTTTTTTCCTTCCCCCCCCTTTTTTTTTCATAGACAAGTGAATTCTATGATATAGAGGAGGAAACGAATGTCATGAGTAAGAAACTCGTTCCAACATTGGAATATACCTATTCTCAATTCAAGGAGGTGCATACAGGATATGGACACTCGAGGGAATGTTTCCTCATAAGGTATAAGGTGTCAAGCTGCAAAGGATATAAAGAATTCCATACTTGGATTATGATGCAAGCTATTAAGATAATAGGATTATAGTGTGAAAGAGGGAACTAGAAATAGGCTCAATATTGCAAGAAGGAGAATGAAAAGAAATTACAGCTTAACTCCAAATAATTTCCTTTTTCGTAAATTTAGTCCCCTAGGCCCCAAAAAGTATAAAACAATACCCAAGAGAACTCTTCTAGCCACTAGTGACTAGAGTATTCCTTTTTCGAAATTAGTCTACTTGGTTCAAAAAATGGTTAAAATTACAACAAATAGACGTCCTTTCAAATCCATTTAACCAGTGTGAAAGAGACAAATTCACTCGGCAATATTTTTGGTTTTTTATAGAGTCAGGAAAGAGCTTAACTAAGACTCACTAATGCTATTGTAAGAAACATATCATAGGGGAGTCCAGGGCTCTCATGCAG
Source organism: Picea glauca (assembly GCA_000966675.3). NCBI lineage: Eukaryota > Viridiplantae > Streptophyta > Pinopsida > Pinales > Pinaceae > Picea > Picea glauca. Next base: position 1,332,487 of record JZKD02S1687408.1, on the reverse strand, counting down.
AACTTCTGTCAAAAGTTAGCAACTCACTGATAGCTGACACAAGCTTGGGAAAACCCAAATATTTCCAAGTCAAGGAGGATAAAATACTTACAGAGGTTACCTTATCTACAATATATTGAAAAATACCCCTTATCTAAAAGGGTGTATGACATGGAAGGTGAGGCTCTACAAGATCATTCCAATCAAAGGAAATCTTCCTAGGACTTGAAGGGATCATACTCAAAGAGAGTGGAATGTTCCCTTGTGCATAAGGTACATGACTAGAAATTATAAGGACATGGTTGAAAGATACATCACCCCTCAAAACAAGAGTGGGATTGACCGAAAGATTTCACCGACATTGTCACTTCCTTAGACTTGTCACTCTCTAAGAGAAGAGTTGGATCGACCAAATATTGCATCAGAGTGACCAATTATTCAACCATTGGTTGAATACGATGTAAGAAAACAAGTTGAAAAGATGCATCACCCCCTAAATGAAGAGGGGTGTCATGCGAAGATTGCATCGGCACGACTGATGGTTGAATAGGATGTGAGACAAAAAGTTCAAGATACACATCACCCCTCAAAATAAGAGTGGTGTTGTATGAATATTGCATCGGCATGACCGATGTATGAACCAAAGAAGGATCAAAATATTGGGAAACCAAAGACGACTCAAAACTCGAAGGGCCCCAAGGCAAGGACCACACTTTTTTTACCACAACAATAGTAGGGCACAAACGAGTAAGGTGATATCCTTTGCAAAGCATACAAAGGAACTTGGGCTTACATATAATATGTCCAGACTTCTCAATCGTATGAATTCCCCAAGCATGAATTGTAGTGGCTGGTGACATGCTCCCACCATGACTTGCAGAGGCTGGCAGCAGATCTCCAACATGACTAGAAGAGGTTGGTGAAGTATGTGGAGTGACTAGAATTGGGTGAAGATTTTCAGGTCCTATAAAGCATGCCTACTGGGTCTATATTTGACCACATTTAGTCTCTAAGTTTCAAATATTATGTAAAGTGTTTGTTTTTTATTTAGGACATCCAACAATCCAAGAACTTCTTGTTGATTTTTTATGGTTGCACTTCCAATTTTAGGTGCTCTAGCGTGTAGTTTTAGTAACCAGAAGTTAGCACATGCATACTAAAATAAGTACAACACACCTAAATATATTTACAGTTGAAATAAAGTAGATTTAAGAGACTAGCACATGCATTTTTGTACACATATATTTTTGGTCAACATGATCCTGGAAAATCAGTTTGGGATATATGTCTATATAATGACGATTAAAGAAAGAGATACAACAAGTAATGAAATACAATGGAACCTTTATACATAGCAAGGTCCTCACAAGCCTTGCCACAAGAACCAGATAAAGAAGTGCCCAAATTGTGGTGCGCCCTCTCCCTTTGTTTCCCTCTGTACTGAACTAAAGTGCCCTAGCTCATCAGTAACCCAATGAAGAAATCCCTCCACAGGACTCTCCTTGTCTGTGCTACCTCTCCACTGAAACTGTCAGAGCTCGAATCCTCCAAGTAGATATGCTACCAGGTAACTACCAATCCTCTCAACATGTGTGCCGTCCTCCTAGCAGAAATGATCGCCATAAATAAATTGATCCATAAATCGAATGTCTCTCTCCATAGAAACAAGAGCCCAATATCTCCTCTCCCTATGTATCAGACCTCATCCTGATCTGACAAGTCCTCCTCCTCTAATGAGCAAATGAAGGATAATAAATGTGCCCCTCCTCCTCAAGATGTGCCCCTCCTCCATATACATGCTCCCACTCAGAAGTAAAGGCTATGGATCCATGTAAATTCTCTCCATGCAAGCTCAAACCAACCTCAAGCTTATCCTTAAGCTCTCAAGGGTTTTACTCAAACCCTCATGAAGTGCGCCCTCCTTTTCCTCAAGAAATACACCCCTCTTCTTTCTCCAAAAATCACAAGTAAAGAACGAGTCTCCAAAAATACCTTTACCCTCTCTTTAGCCTCCTCATGCCAACCCTAAAAGATCAATGGCCTAGATTAGATATAGCCAAGTCTAATCAATGGGTGAGATCAACTCCAATAATATCACTAAGGAAACCCACTTTCCTTAGTTTCTTTATGTCTATTAATTCACCCACATTGTGAATTAATTCACTTTATGACTTAAATGACATATTTTACTTTTGACTTAAAACTCCTAAGTCAAAGTGAAATTAGAATATTAAAGTAAAGTACAAGGGAAATAGTCTTCCCCCTTTGTGCTTAGAGACTCATAAGCACATTGGGACCACATTCCAAGGTACCCAAATCTCAACACTCCCTCTTACCGAGGAAAGTGCTCGTCACCACCAATAACATCCCTATAGTGGACATGGTTGCCTCTTGGCATACGCTCGGTGAGTATGGATGTACCCTGATCTCTAAAAGTGGACTCTGTCACATATGTACTCAATATGTATGATCTATAATTGGCACTAACTCTCCATCTATCCAAGATCATCTAGAACTTGGCATCACACCAATATCTCCACCTTGGTCTCCCACTAAAGATTTTATCCTACTTCTGGCCTCTCACCAAGAGTATCTACTCTTGGAATCTCACCAAGAGTCCCCCCCCCCTCTTGGTCTCTCACCAAGAGTCATCAACTTGGCCTCTCTCCAAGTCACCTCCACCTAAAGTGTATCCAGAACTTGATCTGCCTGTCTCATAAGCCATATGAGGCTCAAGCCTCTGTGGTGCCCTGTTTCTCCTCCTCATCATCCTCTGATGCATCGAAGTTGTAGCACCAACTCTCTGTCTACTCAGCTACTCTAAAATTGTATCTATATTGGGTGGACCAGTCACCCACTCTGAAGATGTCCAGGGACACTGAGTCTGAGCTCCCTCTAAATCATTGTTGTGCATCAGTCGATCCTCCTCAACTTGGTCTCCCCATCTAGTTTTTGATGGTGTAATAGCATATAAAGTAGTAAGGAATGCACACTCTCTAGAAAACAGATCACTGAACTCTATCTCCTCTATTGTTGCTATTGACCCATCCTGCTGCTTCTTCTTCTTCTTGGGACATTGTCCTGCATACTGACCCATCCCTCCACAAGAAAAGCATCCCATTGTGCTCATGTCACTCCTCTTCCCACTACTATCGTGGCTCTATCCTCCCTATGGTGGGGCCCCAAAATTGGGACCCTGCCGACCTCCACGACTGGTCTTCTTCTTGCCCTGTGTCCAAAGAGCAAGGTCCTCATCACCAGAAATTGTCTGCTACTGCTGTTGTTTTCTAGAAGCCTTGGATGCAAGCCTAATATCCTCCTAAACTAAGTCATCCCACATCCTCTCCCATGTGGCCATAACCTCCCTAGAAACAATTCCCCATACAAATGGACCCCACGGTTTGGTGAAGCTATTCATAGCTTGCCTCACCAAAGAGTTAGGGTTCACAAACTCTTCAACGGCTGCAAGCTCATCTATGATCTAAGTGTATCTACTAAGGAATGAAGTAACTATCTCATCCTTGAGAATGTGAATTCCCCTGAGTTGGTGATGAAGAACCATCTTCCAGTTCTCATTAGAGCTCTCGTACAACTTGCACAAAGATGCCCACATCTCACATGCACAAGTATTCCTAGTCAAGTGGGGAATAATGTGATCTCTCACAACATCACATACGATCCTCTTTGCCTTGTTGTTCCTCCTCCTGAACTCTCCAACCAAGGAAGGTGCAGTGAAAGGAATGGGAGGAACAACTGCCTTGACTATGTCCCATAGCTTGAGGTCCTCTAAGACAAAGACCATCCTCGCCTTCCAAGGCAACCAATTGCTAGCCCCAACTAGCCTGTCCTCCACATGCATATGAGATACTGACATGTTTGCCAACTGCACTCACTCTGATGCTCCCAATGCAAAGGAACGCTACCTCACTCCTGTCAACATAGGTGTGAAAAGAGGCAAGCAAATCCATGACCTCACTCCTAATCTCTAGGTGTGAAAAGAGGTTGTCAAAACTACAGCCTCACTCATGTCCACGCATGTGTGAAAAGAGGTTGTCCACAAGTGCCAAAAACTGCCCAACTATCCTCTGCAAAAATCTTCCCTCTAACAACCATTGAATGATTCAATGGATCTCCTCAAAAATCTACCAAGAATATGTATATGACAGCCAACAAAATGCTTTCCTAACTACTCAAAATTTCAGCCACCTCATCTCTGATACCATGAAGATTTTCAGGTCCTATCAAGCATGCCTACTGGGTCTCTCTTTGACCATAGTTAGGCTCTAAGTTTCAACTATTATGTAAAGTGTTTGTTGTTGTTTTAGGGAAGCCAACAGTCCAAGAAATTCTTACTAATTTGTTATAGTTGCACTTCCCATTTTAGGTTCTCTAGAATGTAGTTTTAGTAACCAGAAGTTAGCACATGCATACTAAAATAAGTACAACACACATAAATATCTTTACAGTTGAAATAAAGTAGATCTAAGAGACTAACACATGCATTTTTGTACACAAGTATTTTTGGTCAACATGACCCTGGATAAAACCCCCCCGCGGGAAACCAATTTGGGATATATGTCTATATAATGATGATTAAAGAAAGAGATACAACAAGTAATGAAATAAAATGGAACCTGTATACATAGAAAGCTCCTCACGAGCCTTTCCACAAGAACCAGAGAAAGAAGTCCTCAAATTGTGGTGCACCCTCTCCCTTTGTTGCCCTCTGTACTGAACTGAAGCACCCTAGCTCATCAGTAACCCAATGAATAAATAACTCCACAAGAATGTCCTCTCATGTGCTTCCTCTCCACTGAAACTGTCAAAGCTCGAATCCTCCATGAAGATCTTCTACTAGGTAGCTACCAGTCCTCTCAACAAGTGTGCCCTCCTACTAGCATAAATGTTCAATAGAAATAAACTGAGCCATAAATTGAATGTCTCTCTCCACAAAAACAAGCACCTAATCTCTCCTCTCCCTATTCATCAAACCTCATCCTGATCTAACAAGTCCTCCTCCTATGATGAGAAAATGAAGGATAATAAATGTGCCCCTCCTCTTCAAGATGCGCCCCTCCTTCATATACATGCTCCCTCTCAGAAGTAAAGGCTATGGCTCCATGGAAATGGTCTCCATGCAAGCTCAAACCAACCTCAAGCTTCTCCTCAAGCTCTCAAGGGTTTTACTCAAACCCTCATGAAGTGCGCCCTCCTTCTCCTCAATAAATGTTCCCCTCTTCTCTTCTCCAAAAATCAAAAGTGAAGAATGAATGTCCAAAAATACCTTTAACCTCTCTTTAGCCTCCTCATGCCAACCCTAAAAGATCAATGGCCTAGATTAGATCTAACCAAGTCTAATCAATGGGTGAGATCAATTCCAATAATCTCACTAAGGAAACCCACTTTCCTTAGTTGATTTATGTCTATTAATTCACCCACATTGTGAATTAATTGCCACTTTATGACTTAAGTGACATATTTTTCTTTTGACTTGAACTCATAAGTCAAAGTGAAATTAGAATCATAAAGTAAAGTACAAGGGTAATAGTCTTCCCCCTTTGCACTTAGAGACTCATAAGCACATGGGGACCACTTTCCAAGGTACCCAAATCTCAACATTGTGCCCCCTACATGAATTTCAGTGAATGGTTGTGACATTTGAGACAAAGGTTCCGAGAAAGACTTGTTTTGAGAAATTGCAGGCTAGGAAGGGTTCTGGTATACACCATGTCCTATCCAGTAGAATAGTATCCTCCTTCATCCTAATTCATAAAGGTTTTTAAGGGCATTGTCACCAAGGAAGCCGCTTGCGAAGATAAAGAGACATGACAAGGGTTACTCATGTGAGGATATATGTTTCCCCCATACGAAGGAACTTCATGAAGGGGGTTTCCCATACTATAAAATTGACTCCCCTTGGATGAAACACTAGAAGACATATGGAGGTCTGCCATGGGAAAAAACATTCCCAGGAACCAACATAGCAGAAGAAGGATAGATGGACAGGATGTAATATGTAGAATGATCGCCCATTTGAGCACTTTCTCATGGAAAAGTTAAGCTAGGATTGGATACATAGTAAGGAATATTCCAACCTCCTACTGTAAGAGTTGGTTGAGGGATATGACTCCCACCAAACGAAAAAGGAAAAAAAGGATGCATCATTCCCCTAGACCCAAAACTAGGATTCACATAAGAAGGTGAGACAGAGGATGGCAAGTGTGAACACATGTTTGGCATACCAAAAGAGAAATGATTAGAGGACCAACGTATTGATTGAGTATCATGATTCAACATACCACTCGGAAATAGAAAAGGATTCATCCCCATGTAATGAGAAAATACCATGGGTTGACTAGTGCCAACTAAGGGAGTCACAGGGGCTCCAATAAACATAGCAATGAAAACTCATGACACAATATAAAATCCTAAGTCCAACTAATAATTAGAGAGCACATCAAAGTAAATAAAAAAGGCCAATGCACACAAACATGATATAGTAGTTGAAAAGGGGCCTCCCTCACTAGAGTAGGTATTTCTCTCCCAAGAGGGGCCTGAGACTCCCTTCAAAAGATCGGAGGTATGAGAATTAGTTGTAAGGGCCCTCATGGGATTAACAGTGCAGTCGGTCATATCCCCTCAGAGAGGTAATCCTCCATAAAGACTGTGTGTTGTCCGAGCGTTATCTGACTCAAGGTACCTGCAAAATAACCCTTGCAAGTAACCTAGGTGGCTACCCATGTCAAGAAACTAAAGACACCATGATACAACCAATGTCTTGGTGAACATTCGTAAGTTAGGTACACCATATGGGAAGGGTAACAAAGCCTGAAATATTTAAATCATTGCCTCTCAAGGAGGTAAAGGTACTAGCAAGACCCCCAAATACGAATAGATCCCCAAAAATATCTATGACGCTAATAAGGTATCAGAGGGATATCTCTGCAACCAACTTCGTGTGACCTCGTGCTTAACTTCGATGTGAGAAGAGCCTCCCGGCTTCACCAATTATACAATGGATTTCACCACTCCGTTAGTTAGACACATACATGTTGAGTTTAATATCCTTGGAGAAGTTTACTCAGAAAATCCTATTCCAAGGCTCTAAATCTTAAGCTAGTTTGTGCATCTTGAAAAATAAAATCATTTCTAATCAATTTTAAATTTATCATCTTTACTTTTAGTGTATTTGTTTACTCAAAGTATGGCTGTGAAACTGATGATGTTATGACTCAAAAAGTAAAATAAATGAATATGAATATAATGAAAATTCCTAACTTCAATTCTCAATGAAGATAAGCCTTTTAAAATGAAACTTTCAATTCAACTCTGTAATTTCAAATAATATGCAATATTTCCATACATGTCTTAATATCACTAATAAGAACCCAGAAGATAAAATGCCAATATGAAAAATGTATATTTTTGTATTTTCAATATAAAGAAATGAAAATGCAAGGACTGAACAACAACTTGATATATGACCCCTACTTTAAGCAAAAAGAGACAAACCAAGCAGTATATCAAGAAGCAAACACCCATCCCAAGATGCAAGGACAACCAAAAAAATAATAATGAGAAAGAAAAACCACCCAAAAATTCAACCAAAGAAAGGTCTCCTATCACTCTGTAGGCACTTAACAACTATGATAGAGACCAAAGAAGACTCAACAACCATCAAAATTTACCCAACAGACATCAAATTCAGTAATCAAGCAAAAAAGGTTGATGTACGTGGTTGTTCAAAGGAAAACCATGTATGTATGTGCCCTATAGAATGACAACTCACGTACGTATGCGTCTATCAAGCGAAAAACTGTGTATATGTATGAAAAAACTATTAGGTTAAGGATAAGGATAAGAAACTTAGATTCAAAATGAAAAAATGCTTTCAAGAAATCATATGGCAAGAAAAATCAAGCTAACCGAGAGAAATCAAAGGAGAAAAACACTCCAAACCCTGAAAAAAAGATTCATTCCTGAGTATGGTCGCCAATTTTGTTACAAGGAAAATCACTTTATGGCATGGGGTGAAACACAATAGACGGAAATGACTGTAGAAATCAACTCTAATCTCAAGTATGCTATATAAACAAATATGCTAACAAGACAAGATAAATAGCTTACCTCATTTGGATGTTCAAAGAAGACCACCGTTGAGCACTCAACCCAAAGATATACACCTGAAACTTGTCCTCAACAACCAATATACGCAAGAATATGGTGATAATATATATAGGTTTCACATATAATAGCATAATCAATCGATATTCATAGCAAATACACCCATGGAACAACAATTCAAATATTTGCAAGACATTAACTAGATGAGAAAAGAGTATTTCTATTAAAATATGATCAACATAAGTGTATGAATGACAAACTTCTGTGTCGGCACATCTCAAAACTGAGAAACTAACTCCCTTCCAATTGGGCCTCCACCACTTCAATCCTCTGCCAACGACAAGCTCGTATAAGAGAGACAATGATGTTCTCTATCAAAGAGGGAAGAGCTTGGGGGCTAAGAAATGTGTTCAGAATTAAAAGGACAAAGGGATGCAGACTCAATATGAAGTGAATAATTTATTGAGAGTAACTTTTCTCTCAAATTTGAATTCTTCTCTCCCTTCCACATATTGGATATGGCCCATTTATAGCCTTCAAATGGAACTGAAGTTTCAAGTTAGAACGTTTCCAGTATATGGAAGGTCAAGGATCATGGATCTCATGACGTGAGAAGGAAACATGACACCATTTTTTAATTTTGGGCACAAAACTCAATGTATGTGGGTTGTAATAGTGCAACCTTTGTATACTCATGTTGTAGAGTTGTTAGGGCACGTATATGTGGAAAAATACAATTTCTAGCTTTGGAAATTTGCAAAAATGGTACTTCAAGTCTGCATAGGGAAATGGAAAAGGCCTTCTGAGCAATTTGTAAAGGGTGAGGAAAATATTTCTATAATAGTGTAAAGGCCCGATTTCAATTAACATTTAAAATTTCTACCAAATGTACTCTAATTTCTACTAGGTTTATAAAGAAGAATAATTCCAAAGTTTCTTAACACTTACGCATGTAAAATTTATCAATGAATAATAAATTTAATTAAACAATGGATAAATTGGAATTAAATATCTGAACCTGATGTTGTTATCCGTAGCTTGCTGAACTTGATGTTGTTATCTGCAGCTTGTTTCCTTCCTATTTCTTTAGAACACTACCCAAAACCGACCTCCCTGCCGACTAGTTAGCTCCTAGCCCTAGGATATCAATGGATATCCTAGCCCTCCGTGCCCAAAACCCCCAACAACCCCGGTGCACTGTTACAATCCAAACTCTCAAAATCTCACTCTTCCTGCAATACTCAGAGCTCCCAAAATCTTTCTCCACTCCCCTCCAATGATCCTCCCCCCAGCTCCTTTCTTTCCTTATCCCTCCTTCACCGACACTCCTTCCCCATTAACTCCCTACCCAACTCCTTTATTACCCCTTATCCTCCCGCCGTTAATACCCTTATCCCTCCTTTATTACTTTATCCTAATGTATTTAATATGTTATCCCTTGTGGGATACATAACCTAGTTTAATATTATATCTTATTATCCACCATTAATTTAATACTTTATTAATTAATGAATTAATTAATAATTAAATTAATCATTAACCATCATGAACAACTATTTAATAATAATCAATT
>JZKD02S1687408.1:1273362-1314083 GCA_000966675.3 Picea glauca | reverse complement strand
AATTAAATTAATCATTAACCATCATGAACAACTATTTAATAATAATCAATTAGAAATGTTATTTTAAGACATAAATATAGTTTAGCTAATATTTTAGGATTATATTATTAAATTAGTTATACTTAATAATCAAGGGTCGTTACAAATAGATACCCCCTAATGTGTGACGTCATTGGAGTATATGCAATGGATGAAATACATTATAATTACCATAAGTGGAGTAATGGAGATCCAGTTGGATGAACTAGTTTCTCATAAGAATATTACAATCCATGATGACTTTGTACACATAGATTCCAATTTGAATTACACTATAGATCAATGTGGAAAAATACCAAACAAATGTTCATGGCCATGAATAGGTAATGCAAAGGTAGATGCATGCCATGGGTTGTGATAGTCATGAACAAGGCCCAGTGAAAGCCAGTCTCAAAATCAATCTGAAGATATTTATATGTAATGGAGTACAATATAATCTCCCATGATCACTAAAGTCATATAGGTACTATTCCAATGAATGATAGCAACAACTTAGGAAAGATACAACTATGAACTTATGTCTTCAAGTCTTCTACACAATCTACCAAGGGTGCAAGTCTACATCATGTGAATAAAGGGGTTGATTTCGAACACAATGAGACTTCATTTGGTTACCAGTCATTAAGGTATATCGTTAAAAAATGGGAGACAACCTACCAATAATGAAAGTAAGTATCTAATGCAAATCCCCACCACTCCCCAGGGGTATATGTGACCTATTGGTCCAAGGATTGTTCAATTCATGGGATGGATAAGCTCAAAAGTTCTTATTGAACCTTCAAATTTCCTTCCACGGGCCTTTTCCCTCTTTTTTAGACCTAAAATACCTTACAAATGGCTTTGAAAGGTCATGGGAGAAATCCACGTGACCCTGGGCTTAAAACCGTGGGATACTTCTCCAAACTATGAACAATTCGGGACTTTGGAGCCTACGGGATTAAGGATTTTTAACAAACAGACAATGCGTTCCTCCCAAACAACAAATCAATGAAGCACTGAATAGTTACCAGGATCAATGGCCTGCAACGCTCACTAAAATCTATGGTGGGGAAAATACTTCAGGACACCGAGCTTCGTGAGTTTTCAATGAATTTCTTCAAAAATCTGTTGGAGTGTTTGACCAATGAATATTTATAGACCACATATCAATAGACCGTGATTCTTGATGCAACACCCCTACCTTAGCGGGTTCTTCTTGACCTCGCGATCTAAGGATCGTTCTTAATCTCCCCTTTGATTTTGATTGACTCTTTGATTCCTCGCAAGAATCTTCAACAAAAAAGTGTTTTCCACAGGTCCTTTTGCAAAAATTATGGCTGTGCAAATGAGCACAAGGCAAGAATCTCTGCTCCACGTGACCAATTGATGTGACCACAGTCTTCACCCAAAAATTTATTTCAGGGTTCACGACTTCGCGATCCCTGATGTGAGTCCCTTTGAATCCTTCAATCCCTGAAACCCCAAAAAGTCTTAACGGGTCTCTGGCTCCTCCCTTATGCCTCAATCATATGAACTCAGTCAAATCCTAGGGTCCACCTCTCGAAGTATGTCAGAATTTCACAACTCGGGAGTTAACGACACAACTCTCCTCTTTTCCCTGAAGTCTGAACTCACAACTTCTTTGTTGTGGATCGACAGTCTAGATCCTCCTACAATCTGATGGTCCATATCCTTTCATGATTTTGTGATTCTTTCCTCCTCGTCACAACCTCCTCCATGCCCCAAATTCCAAAATGGCTAAATTCAAGCATGAGATCAATGACTCTCGTTGATCCAAATCTGACGTCTACTATCCCTCCTGATCTTGACCTCTACTATGAACTCAAGGATTCTAAGGACTTCTTGCATGCACTCCTTGTGGCATTCAAAATAACCACTGGTTTTTTGACACTTCCAAATCCATGCACTTCTTGCAACAATAGTTCTCCAACCTCTCTCCTTGGTTGGAAAAGTCTAAGACTTCAGCTGGCCTATGCACACCTTGCACGACTCTTCTGCTATACTTGCACTCTTGCTGGTATAAGAACAACGATATCCCTCCTGAGATTTTATGAGATAAAACTTAGAACCTTGTCAACACACTCCTTGCAGACATTCACTACACTCCTTGCATGAATTCTCGTGAAGAGAAACAATTGAAACTTATAATTCTCCTCTCACTGCCTTCATACATTCAAGATGAAAGTAAGAGCATACATACACATAGCATTGGAACAAATGCATAGAAGAGAATATAAACCAACTGTAAACATACCATTCAATAGATGTAAACAGTAACCATGACAATACCATGAAATTGGATCAAGCTTTCTTATATTAATCGAAGTACAATTGTAAATGGGTTCTATAGCAACAACTATCTGTTATGCAATTTCTGCAGTCCTTTTTCTGCTTTTCTCTTTCTCTACAACTTACAATTACAATGAGAATAATCTTTTAATAAAATACATATGAGGGATCTTTCTAGAGTTTTCCCTCCTACAGATCTAACTATCTAATCAAAATTAAAGACTACAGCTACTCTACATTTATTACAATAAATGTCTACATATCCGAAAGATGAGAGCAACGCTCAAGATATGTTTTACAATATTCAAAACATAAATGCAAATACATCCTCCTAGTTGTAACATTAATGTTCCTTCATTCAAAACGTCTTCAAAATGCACACTGGTGCATATCTAGTTGTCTTCCACTTTTGCGCTAGCTTGCTTACGATTCTCCTGCATCATAATCCTCTAGTTGAAAAATTCATGAACTCATGTTCATGAGCTCCTGCACCATCTGTCCATGTTTTTGAATATTGGCCTCACTTTCCCAACTGGCATCCTCAATCGAGTGTCCTTTCCATTTTACCAAGTATTCAAAATATGTTTTCCTCTGGGTCTTCTTGCTAACTCTCTGATCAATGATCCTTTCCATATATGGCTTTTCAGCTATAGGAATCTGTCTGACCCACTAAAATTCCTTTTGATCCTCTGATCCCTCTGTTTCATCTGCTCTATAAGGATACATATCTACTACATTGAATATGGGTGATATTCCTACCCCATTTAGAAATTCTATTTTGTAAGCATTGGCCTCAAACTTTCTCAAAATATTACATGGCCCTATCTTTTTCATATTCATCTTATTGTATGTTCCCATTGGGAACCTTTCTTTTCTTAGATGTACTAAGACCAAATCTCCCACTTCAAATTGATGTTCTCTTCTGTGTTGATCCACTCTGTGCTTGTATTCTTAGTTGGAATTCTACAACCGCTCTTTAATCTTATTGTGGATCTCTTGCATCTCTGTTGCAAAATCCTTTGCTCCATCACTTCTGAATTCACTTTGCTCTAAGTCTCTTAACTCAGATACTCCTCCTAGTTTCATTCCATACATTATCTAAAATGGGTTTTGTCCTTTTCTTCTGTTAGGTGAGCCGTTATATGCAAAGTTTGCTTGTGGTAGAATCTGATCCCACTGACTGTGATGTTCAGCTACTAAACTCCTCAACAAATCTCCCAAGCTTCGATTTACTACCTTAGTCTGTCCATCCGTCTGAGGGTGATATGATGGTCTAAAAGATAAATCTGTTCCCATCTTCTTCCATAATGTCCTCTAGAAATGGCCAAGAAATTTGGTATCTCGATCTGAAACAATAAACTTTGGTAAACCATGAAGTCTAACAACTTCTTTGAAAAACAGATTTGCAATGTGTGTTGCATCACTGGTTTTCTGACATGGAATGAAATGTGACATTTTAGAGAATTTTTCGACTACCAAAAATATAGAATCACAACCTCTTTGTCTCCTTGGAATTCCTAACACAAAATCCATGCTTACCACATCCCACAACCTCTCTAGTACTGGCACTAGTTGATACAATCCTATATTCTATCTTTTCCCCTTTGCGTGCTAAGAGATTCTACATTTGTTGAGAAATTTATTGACATCTGTCCTCGTCCCTCACTAATAATATAGATTTTTTAGTTGCACAAACATTTTTTCATGTCTGAAATTTCAAGCCAATCCCCCACTATGTTTTTCCTTCAGAAGATTCTCTCTCATAAAACTCTTCAGGATACACAATTGATTTCCTTTGAATAATAATCCATCCTGAATTAAATAATCAATCCATTGGCTTTTGTCTCTTAGAACAGGATTCTCACATGCTTCATAAGCGTCCTTGAAATCTAAATCATCTCTGTACATGTCCTTAAGGTTATCAAAACCTAAGGTCTTCACAAGAAACTCTTGCAGAATCAAACATTTCTTGCTCAACACATCAACAAATTTGTTAGTAGTTCCAAAAATGTGCTTTATAACAAAATTAAAGTTCTACATAAACTCAACCCATTTGGCATGTTTCTAGTTCAATTTCTCCTATCCAGTTATGAATTGTAAATCTTGGTTGTCACTATACAAGAAAAACTCTTTCAGAACCAAGTAATACCTCCATTTCTTCAATGCCTGTATGATCACGTAAATTTTTTTATCATATGTTGAATATTTCATCTTTGCATCGTTCATCTTCTCACTGAAGTATGCAATCGACCTATTGTCTTGATTTAAGACTGCTCCAATCACGAATCCATTTGTCTCACATCTGACTTGAAACATTTTACTGAAGTCTGGAAAAACCAGAACTGGTTTTCTAGTTATCTTCTCCTTCATCAATTTGAAACTTTTCTCTACTTCTTTTGTCCAATGAAAAGATTTATGTCTCTTCTTTACTGTGTCCATCATTGATGCACTAATTCCACTAAAATTTCTGATGAACTTCCTGTAAAAACTAGCTAATCCATGGAAGCTTCTGAATTCAAAGATATTCCTCGGCGATGACCAATCTTTGATATCTTTTACTTTCTCAGGATCCATCTTCAACTCATTTGAAGAGATCAAAAAACCTAAATAAGCAAGTTCTTTCTTCATGAAAGACGACTTCTTAAAATTTATCAACAACTTCTCTTGTTGTAATCTCCTCATCACTAGAGTTAAGTGTATCAAGTGTTCCTCCTCAGTCTTACTGAATATTAGTATATCATCAAGATACACAATTACAAACTTTCCAATGAAATCATTCAAGACTTCATTTATCAATCTCATGAAATTACTTGGTGCATTCGTCAGACCAAACGAAATGAAAATCCATTCATACAGTACTTGATCAGAATCTGGACCAGGGGTCTAAAATTTGCTCAATTTTCAAAGTGCTCATAATGCAACGAAAATGGTGCCATTGCATCCGTATCGTTCTCCTGATTCCGGTGGTATATTTATTTTCGCAAACGGAGTCCATATGGAGAAGTTATCGAGGTCTGTTCGTCGAGCCAAACAAGCAAAAATTTGATGCTGACTAGGCAGTCTGTACAGGACACGTGGCAGGCCGTACAGCTGACGTGGCAGGCCATACAGTTGACGTAGGCAGCTGTACGATGACGTGGTGGCTCCAGGGCATGACACGCGTCATGCATTTATGGATGTTTCAGCTTACGGTTTGACCAGTATTGAAGTGACACGTGTCACCACTGGATGGGTGACACGTGGCACATGCTGACGTCAGCATCCTACGTGGCCTAGTGACGTGGCAGCTGAGTTGGCAGGTGATGTGGCAGATTCTTATTGGTTGTTGGTGGCCGAATAGAGTGACGATACGTGGCATGATTTTGGGCAATAGGAAGGTGCCACGTGGCTCAATGAAAGGTTGCCACGTGGCACCCCGATTTTTGACTATTTGGTCTTTTGTTCAAAAAATTTGGGGTCGACCGGATTTGAACCGGTGACCCTCCCCTCCATACAAAGCCTTCGTCCATTTCCGCTAACCGGTATGCCGACCGTTGGTTCTTGTTTGTTATACCAACGCACATTTATTTATTATGTGTGTTATTTGAATTGAAAGGGGAGTCGAGCTGGGGCTAAGCCCCAGCCCGTGGTTACATTGGAACACCATACGACCGATGTTATTTCCGGAGGCGCGAACACAATTACCAACATACCCGTGGTCATATTACCATGAACATGTGACCGCTTTACATTTTATTGCGCGCGTTTTACAATTGTGGTTTAAACCACAGTATTATATGTTATGTATATGACCAAACCCTGTCAAACTTGGCGCGCGGGGGGTATATTACATTTGGAACACGGTTCTATTACCATTACAATACGACCAAATGTGTTGTATTGCATGCGGTGTGGAGTTAACCGTGTGTTTGTTAGCGCGGGCTTTTGTATTGTGAACGGAGCCTCGCCCCCGGTCACACGACTCGCACCATATGACCACTGTACAGTGTTAGAGCGCGGGAGTTGGGTCTTGTTTGTTGGCCCGTGGTTGTATTATTTTGGCATACGACCATGCCTTCAGTGTTAATGCACGGGGTTTCAAAACTTTCAAACGGTTAACACACATTCGGTTTGCCACATGTTAAAACTTGGTTAAACCTGGCAACATAGCCCTTTATATGCGCTGGGACGTGGCCGTATGGTCCCCCATGCGCCCAACACCTCTGTTCTTGGGGGCTTTATTCCGGGTAACTGTTTGACAATTTGGCGCATTTTGCGGGATGCGTGTTGGTGCTGGTTTTTGTGACCGAAAACACATTGGAGCTAGGTTCACTTTCCCACAGGTGCGAAATGGCGAACAGGTTACAGCAGGCTTGAAGGGGAAAAATGGCAGAGGCCATAACTTTTTGAGTTTTTGACCAAATCAGGTGCTGTAAAAGCCCAGCTAGGGGTTTTTGGACGTTCTGAGTCCACTGGTGATATTTTCACAAGCATTTGAAGAGCCTATTTGCAGGTTTTTCACATTTGAAGTTGAGGAAGCTTCAGGAGCCTTAAAGCCCTCATTGTTTGAGGCATTGCTCAGATGAGCACATGTTCATTTGCTGAGACTGAATAGTCATTTTTGACTGTTTATTATGCTCTGAACACATTGGGATAGGTTTCAGATCCATTGGAGGACTTTTACAGGTGTTTTTTCCTCATTCAAGCTCATTTTGGGAAGCTTGGAAGTCACATGTAGAAGAGGTCATTGTTGGATGAGCCATTGTCCATTTTCAGAGTTGTAACAGTCATTTTTGGGGTTTTTGTGTATTCTGAACCCAATGGTATAGTCTGTAAAACCATTGGAGTTGAGCAGCATCTTTAATGAGAATTTGACAAACTAATCCCAAAGAGCCAAGTCCATTGAAGGAGGCTCAAGGAGACGTAGCCCAGAGAGGGGTGAACTCCTTTATCATCTTGGTATTGTTGTGAGTTTGTTGTGTTATTTGTTGCACTTTACATTGCTGTGTATATGTTTATAACACATAATTAATCTTGTAAAAGAACATTCCTCACACATATACATTGACAGGAAGAAACCAAGAACTTAACACATAAACCAACTTGCACATTTTAACACATGAAGCAAGGTCCTGTTAAGGTTTATTTTCATGAGGTAGAGGGTGCTTGCATAGCATAACAAGTCAACCTTCTATTTTCAGATCAGTACTTCATTGATCTTGAATGTTGTATTCCATTCATCACCTTCCCTCATTCTAATTTGATGATATTCGCTTTTCAAATCAATTTTTGAAAAAAAAAAATCCCCACTCAAGCAATCCATCAAGTCATCCATCCTGGGTAAAGTAAATCTATACCTGATGGTGATTTTGTTTATAGCCCTCGAATATGTACACATTCTCCATCCACCATATTTATTTAGACTTAACATTGTTGGCACAACACATGGGCTCAAGCTTTCTCTAATCAATCCCTTGTCCATCAAATCCTGGACTTGCTTCTTGACCTCTTCATTCTCCCACGGCATCAATCTGTATGTTGCGTTGTTTGGTAAACTTTCTCCTGGTACAAGGTCAATGTGATGGATTATACTTCTGATGGGAGGCAATGAACAAGGTAAATCTTCCACCACTATATCAACAAAACTCTCCAGCAGTTCCTGAATTTCCTTCGATAGATAGTCCATCAAAGTACTTGTCAAGATGACTCTAGGTTTTCTTACAACAAAAAACTACATGTCTTGATATTTCTTAACTTCATCCAGAAGTTCCTTGCCACTGATGAGAAGTATAGTATTGTTTTCCTTTTATTTCACCTTCTTGTCTTCAATTGGCATAAACATATGCATCCTACCATTCTTTTCCAAGGTGTATGTGTTATTTATTCCATCATGAACAACATTTCTATCATATTTCCATGGTCTTCCCAACAAAAGATGACAGGCATCCATGGGAATGACATCACATAATATCTCATCTCTATAACCCCCTACCTTAAATTCGACTAAACATTGTTTAGTGACTGTTACCTAATGTCCTTTTTGCAACCATGAAACCTTATATGGGCTCAGATGTGCAACTGTATCCAATTCCAGTTTCTCCACCATTTCTCTGGATACTAGATTATTTGTACTTCCACTGTCAAATATTACCTTTCATACCCTATCCTTGGTCTTGCAAGGAGTTCTAAATAAACTATTTCTCTGGACTAGATTCTTTATTTCCTTCTCTAGCTTCAAGAGAGTTTTCCTCATCATTAAGGATCTTCTTCCTTCTACATATTCTGACTCAACATTTCTCCTTTGCGCTTATGAAATGTGAGCTTCTCCTCCATCCCTTTTTCTATCAAGACATTCAAAAGATTTGTTTCCAATATTTCGACAGACAAAACACTTTATTTCACCTCCTCTACCTCTTCCTCTTGCTCGTGGAAAAGTGTTCCTGTTGGCATACTATCTTCCCTGTGAACTTCCTCCTCTTTATAGGTGAGTATGAGGTTTATTTTCTTCCTCCTTAGGCTTTTGTACTCTATATTGGGAAAATGTTTTTCTTCTGTTCATACTTCTACCCCTACCTCTTTGTCCTTGTTTTTGGCGCCCAATTTCTCTTCTTCTGTTAAATCCATTTGATAAGCATCTTCTACATTCCTGATTGTCATGATGCTCATCTCATATTGGATGTCATATCTCATACCATTCATGTATCTGGTGACCTTTTCATCATCACTCTCATGATGACCAACTCCAATGTTTATCCTATAGAACTCTTCAGTGTATTCCTTCACAGTCATCCCTTTTTGTCTCAAATTTTGCACTCTTCAAAACAGATTGATTTGGTAATCTCTAGGTATAAATTTGGATTTCAAATTTGTGACCATCCTATCCCAGATTTTGATTCTTTGCTTGCCCTTGCAACACATGTCAGTTTGTAGTTCATCCCACCATAGTGCTACATGTCGCTTCAGTCTAGTGACATCATGTTTTATTTTCTTATCTTCTTCAATGTATTCATAGTCAAAGTATTTATCTAGAGATCTAAAATAATCTAGCAAATCCTCAATGTCTAAGTTGCATTCATACAATGGGATATCCATCTTTACTCTGGCACCTATTCCTGCAACATCTCTGAATAGACATTCCTCTACACCATCCTCAACTGCGACTTCTTCTTCAGCTCCAGCTTCATTCTCTCTTTCGACTTCACTGACATCTCCAGTATCAATAGCTCATATCTATGTTGTATCCATAACATCTAATTGAGAATGAAGTTCTCTCATTTTCCTCTCCATAACTAGATTGGGTATTGCTCTATCTTGACATCTTTTTGGAGACATTTTTGTAAATTACTCTCTGCTAGAGAAATTTAAAATATGTGCTATGATACCACCTCATGCAACACCCTTACCTCAATAGGTTCTACTTGACCTCCCGGTCTAAGGATCGTTATTAATCTCCCCTTTGAGTTTGATTGACTCTTTGATTCCTCGCAAGAATCTTCAACAACCAAGCATTTTCCACAGGTCCTTTTTTTTAGAAATTATGCTTGTGAGAATGAGCACAAGGCATGAATCTCCACTCCACATGACCAATTGATGTGACCACAATATTCACTCAAAAAGGTATTTTGGAGTTCACAACTTTGCAATCCCTTATGTGAGTCCCTTTGACTTCTTCAATCCCAAAAAATATGAAAAGGATTAACGAGTCTTTGTCTCCTTCTTTATGCCTCAATCATATGACCTCATTCAAATCCTAGGGTCTACCTCTTGAGCACGTCAAAATTTCACAACTTGGGAGTTCACGACTCAAATCTCCTCTTTTCCTTGAAGTCTGAAATTGCAACTTCTTTGTTGTGGATCGACGGTCCAGATCCTCCTACGGTCTGACGGTCCAGATCCTTTCATGATTTCACGAATCATGATTTCACAATTCCTGCCTCCTTGTCACAACCTCCTCGAAGCCCCAAATTCTAAAATGGAGAAATTCAAGAACGAGATCAACAAATCTCATTGATCCAGATTTGATGGCTATTATCCCTCCTGAGCTTGACCTCTGCTACAAACTCAAGGCTTCTAAGGACTTCTTGTGCACACTCCTTATGGCATTGGAAATAACCACTGGTTATTCGACACTTCCAACTCCGTGCACTTCTTGCAACAACAGTTCTCCAACCTCTCTCCTTGGTTGGAAAATTCTAAGACTTCAACCGACCTATGTACACCTTGCACGAATATTCTACTATACTTTCACTCTTGCTGGTCTAAGAACAATGGTATCCCTCCTGAGATTTTTTGAGATAAAACTCAGAACCTTCACTGCACTCCTTGCAGGAATTCTCAGGAAGAGAAAAAATTGAAACTTATACTTCTCCTCTCACTGCCTTCATACATTCAACATGAAATCAAGATAATACATACACACACCATTGAAACAAATTCATAACAGAGAATATAAACCAACTGTAAACATGACATTCAATAGATGTAAACAGTAACCATGACAACACCATGAAATTGGATCAAGATTTCTTATATTAATCCAAGTGAAATTGTACATGGGTTCTATAGCAACAACTGTATGCTATGCGATTTCTACAATCTCTGTTCTCATATTCTCTTGCTCTACAACTTACAATTACAATGAGAATAATGTTTTAATACAATACATATGAGGGACATTTCTAGAGTTTTCCCTCCTATAGCTCTAACTATCTAATCAAAATTAAAGACTACATCTACTCTACATTTATTACAATAAATGTCTACATATCTGATAGATGAGAGAAACGCTCAAGATCTGTTTTACAATCTTCAAAATGTAAATGCAAATAAATCCTCCTAGTTGTAACATTAATGTTCCTTCATTCAAAACGTCTTCAAAATGCACGCTGGTGCATATCTAGTTGTCTTCCTCTTTTTCACTTGCTTTTCTTGCTTTCTTACGATGCTTCTGCATCACTTCTCCATCAGTCAACGACCACAATCCACTCTAGGACTCTGGGCTTCAGGAGTTCTAGATGCTTAACATGCTCTATCCTCTAGAGTGTTAAATTGGAAAAGGACTGGACCTACAGTCCACATGTCCATCTCAATGGAAAGTTTAGATCTACTCAAGCCTTCAGGCCTTCAGGAGTTCTCAAAGTTTAACACTTACACTTCAATTTACTCCAGAGTATTGGACCTACAAACCTCTTGATCTAGTGGTGCGTGTTTTCAATGATGGATGGATCCGATGAACTGTGGCCTTGGCGACATCAGGAATTTTTGATGCAGGAGAGTCGCCTTCAAAGTCAAAGAAGAAAGTGTGGAGGCAAGGAGGCAAGGATATGACATCTCATCATGACATAATTTCAAATCAACATTTAACTCAGAAACATAATGAGTTGTTGAGATATTTTGGAAACAACAATTTTAAATATGTCTTGTTTGTAAAGTTTTATACGACTATAAGGAGTTGCAGATAAAGAGTGTCAGCTCTTATCTGGTAATAACTGATATTTATTGTAATAAGACAAAGTAGGTAACTATTAGAAACTTATAGGATAGTTTGTAGACAGGATGGAGAAGAGATCGAGGAGACACTCCTTATATAGATTTGTTGTTGTATTGTATTAGAGAGCAGAGCAGAGTAGAGAGAGTAGCAGATAGGAAAATAAGAAAGAGGCAATGAAGAACTGTAATACTATGTAATTTATTTCATGGATGAATAGAAGAGACATAATTGTTCTAATTCTTTGGACAATGTTCATTTTGAGGTATGATTTAATGAATGATGCATTATGTGTGTGTTTTAGTTCATTTCATGTATGTATGATTATTTATGGTTGATCATATGAAATTGTGACGAACTAGATAAGTTTCAATTGTTTCTCTTTTGAGAAATCATATGCAAGAAGTACATATTGTATGCAAGGAGTGCATCAACGAATTCTTGAATTGACTCAGAGAAGTTTAGAAGAAACAACGGGAACTTAGACTAAGTGCAAGGAGTGCACAAAATCAAGGAGCGACTAAGTGTTGAAGAAACATAATAGAGAAGCGCAAGGAGTGCGAGAAGAATTTGTTTTGAAGACATCATTCGATATGAGTTTGTCGAGATCCCAGAAATGCAAGGAGTGCATGGGAGATCAAAACCCTCAAAGGAATCAAGATCAGAAGGGATATCAAAGAGAAATCTTCAAAGGATTGAATCTATGAATATTTCATGAACTATCAGTCAAGATCCGTCTAGGAGGGAGCGATATCATTCCAGATCATTGGATATGGGAAAAGTGCACGAATTTTAAGTCTCTTGGTGCATACAGGAGGGTGGACTGTCCAAGTCCTGAAGTCCCGAAGTGATTAGGGACTGTTCATCGTCAAAAGGGACAGGTGGCATAGTATATACAACTCTAGAGTGGAAGAAATTTGGAGGTTTGTAGATGAGGAGGAGGAGAAATAACTGAAGAGCCGAAGTAGATCCTGATTGTTGGTCACCAAGAGGTATGTGTCAACATATCAAATACTTTGGGCAAAAATTCTCATAAGGTGAGTGTGTAAGAGTTGAAACTCCAAATCCCGAAGAGAAAAAGAAATTCAAAATCTTTGATCTATGGGAGACATGCATCGACAGATCGTTGACTTCAAGTGAAAACACTCTGGGAGGAGGTGAGTGTTCAGGAGTTGAAACTCCCAAAGTGAATCATAGTCATCCAATTCAGAAAGACACATGACATAGATCCGTATACTTTGGTGAAAACACTCTGGAAGAAGGAGAGTGTACAAGAGTTGAAACTCTCGAAGCTCGAATATTCGAGGTGATTCTCAACCATTGATTTGTGAGAGACACACATCGACAGATCATTGAATTTAGGTGGAAGCACTTTGGGAGGAAGCTAGTGCAGAGATTTTGAAGCTCCCGAAGCCCGAAGAGTCGATGTTAATCATATCCATTGATCTGTGGGAGACACGCATCGACAGATAATGAACTTTGGGTGAAAGCATTTTGAGAGAGAGTGAAGGCAAGAGTTGAAACTCCCAAACCCTGAATTGTAGAAGGAAATCACTACCACTTATTTGAAAGGAACACGCGTCAATAGATCATGTAAATATGGGAGTGTGTCCTCCAGAGAGAAGGAAGGAAGGGAGGAATATATCAGTCGTTATTCAAGAGGCACTGACCAAGATCACAATATCAATGGTCATGCTTAATTGCGGGGATAGAAAGCACTCATAATTTAAAAATATGAGAGTGGGCCTCAATTGAAACCACAGTATTGCCAAGGGGACACATGGTGATTGGTAATGAATTGCGAGTAGAAAATAAGTTTGGTCTCAAACCACTCTTGGTCGCCCCACAATCATGTGCTTACATGAGGACATAGACCAAGGTCACATGAAGGAAGGGGCTAATGGAAAAGGATCTAATGCCTAAAACTTGATATTTCAGAAGTACGAAGGAAGAGGTTGTGGGTATCATAGGACCTGCACCAAAATCCAAAAGGGACTGTGTTTAATCACAAGTGAGACCATTAAGTTTTCAGAGAGCCGATTTGTCTTGGAGAATCTAATATCCTTGACTGGGAGGTCTCTTATCCCTAGGCAGAACAGGGGGGTTACATCAAGTGGTATTAGAGCTATTGAATTTGTTTGCACACAACAAACAAAGGAGAAAGGAGATAAATTGATATCATTAATGGTATCAAGAGTTTATTATGTTTGTAGACATTAGAAGGCGAGGCAGTGGAATCATGTCACCAAGAAGATGTAGAGCGAATCTAGAAATAGAAGAAGAAATGAGGTGACTCAGAATGAGATTGGATGCCATGGAAACAACGTAGAGGAGAGCACTAGAGACTGGATATATTTGTGAAGCTGAGTGCAAAAGATAGAAGTCGAAGAAGATGTAGTTGAGGATGATGTATAAGATCACTTATTGAAAGTTGTTTCAAGAATAGGATCTAGAGAAAAAATAAAGGTACCAATGTATGAAGGCAATTTAGAAGTGGATGAATTGTTGGATTGGGTATGTGCTATGGACAAGTACTTAAATTATGAAGATATCAAAGAATATAAGATGTTGAATCATGCAGTGACAAGACTGAAAGGTCATGAAGCGCTATGGTGGGATGAACTATAGGCCAAGCACAAATTCAAGGGAAAGTAGAAAATTAAAATCTAGGATAAAATGGTAGCCAAGATAAAAGAAAACTTTATCCCAAAGGACTATCAAATCAATATGTTCATAATATTCCAGAACCTGAGACAAAAAATCTTATCAGTGAAGGAATACACTGAGGAATTTTATAGACTGAATATTAGGGATGGGTAGAAAGAGAATGATGATGAAGAAACAACTAGGTATATCAATGGACTGATATATGAAATACAAGAGGACATCAACATGATGTATGTTAGTAAATTCAAGGATGCTTATCAAGAAGCCTTGAAAGTTGAAGAGAAATTGGCCAGAAAACAAATCCAATGAAATAGAGGAGGAAATTCAAGCAGAGGTAAGGGAACCAACAAAGAGAGGTCCCATAAACCAAACCATTAATATGGAAAGCATCATAGTCACCTTGAGAAAGGTGGAAGTTCTAAGGAAGGACAACATGGAGGAAGAATATATTTTCCTAGAGGAAGAGGAAGAGTTGTAGGAGGTGAAGTTAGATGTTATGGATGTGGAAAGACATGGCACATGTCTTGGGAATGTCCAGAGAAGAAAAAATACACTAGAGGAGGAGAAGCACACATTTATGAAGAACAAAAGAATGTGGAAGCATAAGCAGTAGTAGGAGGAAAGAACCTCATGATGAGGAAATTTCTTCTTAAACCAAAGAAGGAGGTAGAGGAACCAGTTCAACGGACAAATCTGTTGAGAACTACTATCAAAATGAAAGACAGAGTTTCCAAGGTGATCATAGATAGTGGGAGCACTGACAATCTAGTATCCACATAAATGGTGGAGAAACTGAAGCTGAAGACAAATGCACATCGAAACCCATACAAGGTATCATGGTTGCAGAAAGGGCATAAAGTAATGGTAAGTCAACAATGTCAAGTTGAATTTAAAATAGGAGGTTATAGGGATGAAATATTATGTGATGTAATTCCTATGGATGTCTAACGTATTTTATTGGGGAGACCATGGCAGTTTGACAGAAAAGTTATTTATGATGGGAGGAATAATACTTATACCTTAGAAAAAAATGGTAGGACACATATGTTGTTGCCAATACAAGACAAAGAGAAAAAGATGGAAGCTAGTTCAATTATACTTCTCATGAGTGGAAAGGAACTATTGAATGAAGTCAAGAAGGAGCAAGAGATGCAG
This sequence comes from Picea glauca, assembly GCA_000966675.3. Lineage (NCBI taxonomy): Eukaryota > Viridiplantae > Streptophyta > Pinopsida > Pinales > Pinaceae > Picea > Picea glauca. Next base: position 1,298,467 of record JZKD02S1687408.1, on the reverse strand, counting down.
TTTTTTATAGTGAGGAAGCCAAGAGTTATCCTTACAAATACTTCTATGGAATATTTACCTGAAGAAATCCAGGAACTTTTAGAAAAAATTGTTGACATAGTAGTGGACGAGTTACCTCACTCATTGCCACCCATCATATGATAATCCATCATATTGACCTTATCCTAGGAGTTAGTTAACCAAACAAATTAGCTTATAGGTTGACACCTAGAAGAATGAGGAAGTCAAAAATCAAGTCCAAGAGTTGTTGGATAAAGGTTTTGTCAGGGAAAGCCTAAGACCATGTGTAGTGCCAACTATGTTGAGTCCAAAGAAGGATGAAGTATGGAGAATGTGTACAGATTCTAAATCCATCAATAAGATCACCATTAGGTATAGATTCCCTTTACCTAGGATAGACGATTTGATGGATTGTTTGAGTGGAGCAAGTTATTTTTCCATGATAGACTTGAAGAGTGGATATCATCAAATAAGCATGAGAGAGAGAGAGATGAATGGAAGACAACATTCAAGACAAATGAAGGGCTGTTTGAATGGTTGGTCATGCCATTTGGGTTGAAAAATTCCCCAAGCAAATTTATGAGATTAATGAATGAAGTATTGAAAGACTTCATAGGAAAAAATTTTGTAATGTATCTAGATGACATACTAATCTTCAGTAAGATAGAGGGAGAACACTTAAGACACTTGACATCAGTGATGAGAAGGTTGCAGCAAGAAAAATTGTTGATAAATCTGAGGAAAATCTCTTTTATGAAGACAAAACTCATATACTTGGGTTTTGTGATCTCTTCAAATGAATTGAAGATGGATCTAGAAAAGGTGAGAGCAATCAAACAATGGCCATCTCCAAGAAGCATATTTGAGGTAAGAAGCTTTCATGGGTTGGCAAGTTTTTATAGAATGTTTATCAGAAATTTCAGTGGTATATGTACACCCATGTTGGCCACTGTGAAGAAGAAACACAAGTCTTTTAATTGGACAAAGGAAGATGAAAAAAGTTTCAAAGTTTTGAAGGAGAAGATCATAGAACAACCAATTATGGTCTTACCAGATTTTGGAAAAACATTTCAAGTCAGATGTGATGTAAGTGAAGTATCTATTGGAGCAGTATTGAGTCAGGATAATAGGCCAGTTGCTTATTTCAGTGAGAAGCTGAATGACACCAACAAGAAGTATTCCACATATGAAAAATAATTTTATGCAGTGATTCAAGATTTAAAGAAGTGGAGGCACTATCTAATTCCTAAATAATTTGTCTTGTATAGTGATAATCAAGCTTTGCAGTTTATTGCTAGGCAAGAAAATTTGAATAAGAGACATGCTAAATGGGTAGAATTTAGCAAAGTTGTAGATTCTTTGAGGAGGGGGATTTTAATTATACATGAATTCAAGGTGGAGACCTTAGGGTTTGAACACCTCAAGCAAATGTATCAATAATATCCAAATATTAAGGAAGCTTATGAGGCATGTAAGAATTATTTGTTGGGAGACATAAGCCCATGGGCAAAATATTTGATCCAAGATGAATTATTGTCCAAAGGGATCCAACTATGCATACCAAGATGTTCAATGAGAGATAACCTATTGAAAGAGAAATACAATGGAGGTTTAGCTGGACATTTTGGTCATGATAAGACATTTGCACAGCTAAGAAATTCATACTATTTTTCAAGCATGAGAGAAGAGGTGAAAAGGTTTGTGAACAAATGCAGAATTTTTCAGTATGCAAAAGCAAGACAACAGAACACGGGTTTGTATCAGCCGATACCAATTTCGTAAAGTTCATGGGATGCAATCAATATGGATTTTGTATTGGGATTTCTTATAACCCAGAAAGGGAGTGATTCCATATTTGTTGTGGTGGATAGATTTTAAAAAATGTCACATTTCATACCATGCCAGAAAACAAATGATGCTACAAAAATAGAATTTTTTTTTTTAGAGAAGTGGCGAGACTACATGGATTACCTAGGCTCATAGTCTTAGACAAAAACAAAAAATTTGTCGGAAACTTTTTGAGAACTCTATGGAAGAGGTTGGGGACAAACTTTTCCTTTAGTTCAGCATATCACCCTCAGATAGATGGACAAACTAAAGTAGTAAAAATGACTCTGGGAAACTTGTTAAGAAGTTTAGTCACTGAGCAAGGCTATCAATGGGATCATATTCTGGCACAAGAAGAATTTTCATTTAACAATTCAGTGAACATGAGCACTGGGAAAAGTCCATTTGAAATTGTGTATGTTATACATCTAAGAGAGATTACAGATTTGAGAGATATGAATCAAGATGAATTCAAAAGTGTGGGTGCATAATATTTTGCAACAGAAATGAAAAAAATCTATGACATATTCAAAGAGAAGCTACAGGACAACATCTTGAAATATAAGAACATAGTTTATCAGAAGAAGATAGAAGTTCAATTCGAAGTAGGAGATGAATTTTTAGCTCATTTGAGAAAAGAGAGGTTTCCAAGGGGAACATATAATAAGTTTAAGATGAAGAAGGTAGGACCATGCATGATTTTAAGAAAATTTGCAACCAATGCTTATGAAATTTGATTACCAGACAATGTTGGGATATCACCGATATTCATTGTTGCAGACCTATATCCTTACATGAGAGATGATGCATGAGAATCAAATGATCAGAAAGAAGTTCAGTGGGAAGAACAAATACCCACAGTAGAAAAACCTCAGATGGAGAGAATCATAGAACAAATATTTGGAAACAAGACTAGGAGGAAGACATATCCTGAATACTTAGTGAAGTGGAAAGATAATCCAATGGAAGATTTAAGTTGGGTCACTGAACCTAATATTTTGAAGCATGGAAAAACAATATTGGAGCTCATGGACAGGAGCCCATGAATATTTTATCCAGAGGAGTATGATGCGGGAGCATATCCTTCAAAGTCAAAGAAGAAAGCATGGAGGCAAGGATATGATATATCACCATGATAAAATTTCAAATCAACATTTAACTCAGAAACCGAATGAGTTGTTGAGATATTTTGGAAACAACATTTTTAAATATATCTTGTTTGTATAGTATTATATGACTGTAAGGAGTTGCAGATAGAGAGTGTCAGTTCTTATATGGTAATAACATATAGTTATTATAATAGGAAATAGTAGGTAACCCCTATAAACTGATAGGATAGGTTGCAAACAGGATGGAGAAGAGCTTGATGAGCCACTCCTTATATAGTTTTGTTGTTGTATTGTATTAGAGAGAAGAGAAGAGTAGAGAGAGTAGAAGATAGGAAAAGAAGAAAGAGGTAATGAAGAACTATAAAACTATGTAATTTATTTCATGGATGAATAGAACAAACAAAATTGTTCCAATTCCTTGGACAATGTTCATTTTGAGGTTTGATTGAATGAATGATGCATTCTGTGTGTGTTTTAGTTCATTTTGTTTATGTATGATTGTTTATGGTTAATCATATGAAATTGTGAGGAACTGGATAAGTTTCAATTGTTTCTCTTCCGAGAACTCGTATGCAAGGATTAAATATAGTACGCAAGGAGTGCATCGACAAAGTCTTGAATTGACTCAGATGAGTTCAGAAGAAATGACGAGAACTTAGACTAAGTGCAAGGAGTACATAGAACCAAGGAGCAACTAAGTGTCGAAGAAACATAACAGAGAAGCGCAAGGAGTGTGAGACGAATTTCTTTCAAAGAAATACTTTGATCTGAGTTTGTTGAGATCCCATAAATGCAAGGAGTGCGTGGGAGATAAAAATCCTCAAAGAAATCAACCTCAAAATGGATAGTGAAGAGAAATCTTGAAAGGCGTAAAGCTCTGAAGATTTCATGAATTATCAATCAATATGCATCCAAGAGGGAGCAGGATCATTCCAGATCATTGGATCTGGGTAAAGTGCATGAGTTTTAAGTCTCTTGGTGCATATAGGAGAGCAGACTATCGAAGTCCCGAAGTCCCAAAGTGATTAGGGACCATTCATATTCAAAAGGGATAGGTGGCACAATATCTACAACTCCGGAGAAGAAGAACTTCAAAAGTTTGTAGACGAGGAGGTGAAATTTACAAAGAGCCGAAGTACATCCTAACCATTGGTTGCTAGGAGGTGCATGGAAACAGATTGAAGACTTCGGGAAAAAATGCCTAGAAGGTGAGTGTACAGGAGTTGAAATTCTCGAAGCCCAAAGAGCCGAAGCGATTCAGAGCCTTCGATATGTGGGAGACACGCGTCGACAAATTGTTGACTTCAGGTGAAAAGACTCTAGGAGGACACGAGTGTTGAGGAGTTGAAACTCGCGAAGCCTGAATAGTTGAAGTGAATCATAGCCATCATATTTAGAAGGACACGCAGCAGAGATCCATAGACTTCGGCTAAAAAAACTCTAGGATAAGGCGAGTGTGAAGGATTTGAAACTATCGAACCCCTAAGAATTGAGGTGATTCTCCATCGTCACTATGTGAGAGACACACACCAACAAATTGTTCACTTCGGGTGGAAGAACTTCAGTAGGAAGCCAGTGAAGAGAGTTTGAAGCTCCTGAGGCTAGAAGAGTCGAAGCTAATGATAGCCATCGATATGCAGGAGACACGCGTCGATAGATCATGAACTCTAGGTGAAATCATTCCTGGAGAGAGTGAAGGCAGGATTTAAAACTCCCAAAGCCCAAATTTCCAAAGAAAATCATGACCGTTGATTTTAAAGGGACACACGTAGATAGATCATGGAAATCTGGGAGAGCATGCTCCAGAGAGAAGGAAGGAAAGGAGGAATATCTCAACCTTCGATCAAGAGGAACTGACTGAGATCAAAATATTAATGGTCATGCTTAATTGCAGGGACAGACAATGCTTGCACTTTAAAAATCTGAGAGCGAGCCACAATCGAAACCATGGTATTGCCAAAGGGACACCTGGCGATTGGTAGTGAATTGTGGGGAGAAATGAAGTGTGGTATCAAATCACTCTTGGTCACCCTGCAATCATGTGCTTCTGTGAGGACATAGCCTGAGGTCACATGTAGGAAGGGGCTAATGGAAAAGGAGCTAGAACCTAAAACTTGATATTTCAGAAGTGTGAAGGAAGAGGTTGCGGGTATCATAGGACTTGCAACAAAATTCGAAAGGAACTATGTTTAATCACAAGTGAGACCATTAAGGTTTCAGAGAGCCAATTTGTCTCGGAGAATCAAAGATCCTTGACCAAGAAGTTGCGTAGCCTAATGGAGAATAGGGGAGATGCATTTGTTTCTTCCTTTCCGCCACTCACAACCTCTGAATGTCAAAGTAGTGGACGAAATATCTTCCCTCCACATGTCTCTTTGTTGATCAGAGACCAAAACTCACTCCGAACTTCGTGATTTATTGACACACAATGAGTTATAACCCAATTCCTCTAGAGTTCTTAGTCCTTGGACTTCACGATCTGGTGCCACATGTCGCCCTTTTGATCAATGGTCCAGATTGACTACAAACTTCGGAAATCTGGGATTTCCATCTCCTTGCGTGCAACACATGAATTTCATCGGGCTCAAAATTTTTTAAGGATTAAAGGGTTTAACCCCCCCTACTTCTCCATATATGATGGTCATGAGGGATCTCAAATCCACCCAACTGGATATTATCCATTCGAACTTCAAAACGAATAAAAATTCTTCCCTCTTGAGGGGTTATTTTGTTTTCACTATCCCTTTGCACTCCTATAAAACTAAAAAAGTTCATACTTACATATTTTCTGAAAAATCTCTCTACGCACTCCTTGCGTTCACCTCTTGTGATACTTCCTTAGCACTTTGTTGAGTACTAGCCCAGTGCACACCTTGCACGGGTTTGTTCCCAAAGTTCCATGCTATCTCTTATGAGCTTCTGAGTCATACTTGACTCAACCTTGCACTCTGTTGACCCTTGACCAAGTTTTGAGGGAACCTTGGTTGTGTTTGACCATTTTTGGGACTTCGATAGGATGGTCGAAGATGGAGCACCGAGGTGAAGAGGAGATCACAATATCGAACCCCTTTTGTGGGATTTTTGGGCTTTTAGGGTTTATGTAATGGGTATAGGATGTCAGACCATGGATCTTACCCATGTTTAGGCACCTTTTGTAATGTATAAATAAATAGCTAGGCATTGTAAGAAGTAGATATGGCTAGCTACATGCAAAGTATATGAAAGTGTGGCTTAGTGCATGAGTAGCTAGATTTGTGCACAAATGTGTTGAGGCTTGCAGAGCTAAGTGCAAGCAATGTTGTAAGTGCTTGGTGCAGATAGACTCTATAAGTCTTCGTGCTTTGACCTGACTTAGGGAAGGAGGATCTGGCAAGGTGCACACGGATATCCTATCCTTTGCGGAGTTGGATTTGTGGCTTGGTGCATGTAAGAAGATTGGAAAAGACTAATAAAGAAGAGAAGAGTTGGTGTACGTAGCCCCACACTGGGGTGAACCATGTATATCCTATGTTTGGTGCTATTTGCAATGTTATTCATAGTGTTTATGTCTTTATTTGATTAATCTAAATACATGATAGGTAGATCCATTCATGCTTAGTTCTTTATATGTGAATGAATGGTAGATATTCTCTGATGCTATGTGCTAAATGATTATATGTTCTTAAACTTTGGTTACTACTACGTTGATCTATAATGAGGGTTAATCTGTGATGTGAATAAGACTTAGATCTTTATGCATGTCATTGGCTAAGTTCTTTGTTAAGTATTATGATCATAGATTTGTGTCCCATCTAGGTTGTAGACACTTCAATCCTACAACCGCCCCTTCCTCTACCTTGGGTGAGACTTCATATGCTTCACAGGTGTTGCCGAAAGGGTCAATAATTAGGGTTTTTTTTGTGCATTGTTGAAGCATTGAACCCTGGGTCTGTCCCTTGTGCCAAAAAATGGTTCTGTATTCAGGACCTGAAATTGTGATTGTTGGGAACTGAAGAAAAGAAAAATATATGTGCGTAGATCTGTTGCTATAATGCGTAGTATGCTACTTGACTTGTGAAGCTCTATAATAAGAAGGAAACCAGATCTGAAAAAAAGAGGTAAGATCTAAAAGCTTTGTTCTCTAATAAAGACAAGATAAGTGGAAATTTTTGCTTCGAAAGTATGAATTTAGGTATGATTGATAGATTTTGTCCTAGTCGAAAAACTAGGGCACAACTAGAAGAAAGAAGATTTGATTTGAGAAAATCTGATAGAGATAGTGAAAGATATGTTATTCCTATGCATAGAAATAATTTTTGGACTAACAAGTGGATGTAGGATCCTAGAAATTTTTTTTGCCAATTGGAGATCCATCACTGTGATTCCAATACACAATTGACCTGGATTATTTTTGGCACGAAATGAGAGCGGAGATCTAATAAATAAATGCACAGTGATATCAAAGATATCCAATAATATAACATAAATGTATTAGAGATGCAACCATAAACACAGATATACAGTAATACACAATTTCTATTAATGAAAGAAATGTACAAAGACTGTAAAAATACAGAGTGAAAGACTCGCTAGAATGGTGGTAGCTTATCTCTGAGAAGAGATGTGATGGCTAATCACATTCGCAAGAAGATGATTACAATGAGGCTCTGAAGGAATTTTTACAAAAAACAGGAATTCCAAAAACCCTAGACATCCAAAAACCTAACCCTAGGAGATGAAGCGCCAAAATTCATGTGGGCCCCATTTGGGTAAGTTAGCACATCAACTTCCTGGGGTCGTAAATTTTGCATACGATCTTCGTTTTAGGCATATGATAGCCCGTTGGAAAGGTATGATTGAGGATATTAATTTTGGGGGATCCATAATGCATTAGACTATCATTGAGAATATCTATCCTGAAATACCTTCATTTAGGCCCTCAAAATAGCTCGAGAAGTTAAAATTGCTAAAAATAGTAAATTTCCAAAATTGCTAGAAAATTGTTTTGATCCAGTTGGAAAATTTGGGTGGCAACCTATATCCACCTGGATCAATCCTGCCTCTTTAGGAAGAAATGGTATCCATTGCGTTGAGTGCCCAGGGAGAGGAAAAAGCATTTTTTGAATCTGAATTTTGGTTAGTTGCTTGCCTTGTTGGAGATGTCGCGTTGCTCAGTTTATGGAAGTTTTTCACGAACCTGTTGAGGTTGAGTCTGTTCAACAAGTCAATATGCATGAGAGGACAACATGTAGAAGGAATCTTTGTGCTTTTCTGCAACCTTCTCGACTTGCTTCTATTGGATAGAAGGTGCTTAGGGTGAGGCTGTAGCGGTTGCAGTGTCGTTTTGTTCCCCTTTTGAACAAATTGTGAAGAAGATGAATTTTGTAGTATGAGAAACTACCTTGCGACACTTTTTAGGTGGAACAATAGTTGGAACTAACTCTGGTGTTCTGTAGAGATGACCCCCCAAAGTAACAATGACACTACAGGGTCGAGACTCATAAACAACATGGTGTCTCCACATATATGGTTGGCCCATGAGGAAATCACAGACCTCCAGTGGGGAAAAATCACATAATACCTCATCCTTGAAGGGTTGGATGTCGTATGACAATCAACATTATTGGATAACACAGATATCCAACCCTTGGTGAAGCCACCCAACGTTGTATGGTTGAGAGTGTGGTGTTGTTGACAATCCCATCTGTTTGACAACCTCTGATGAGATGAGGTTCTTCTGGCTTCCATTATCAACAATAAAATGCAATAGGGTCCCCTTCACCCACATATGTGAATGAAAAATACACTCCCCCTCTTCAGGATCTGTTGGTTCTTCTAGTTGAATTGTTTCGATCATGAAAATAGCAGTGGGGTCTGTGTCAATGATCTGTCCTTTACCAGTATTTTCATAATCAGATTCTAAATCAGGGTTCAGCTCATTGTCTTTGATCTTTTCCACCAATGAAAGTTTTTATTGACATTCATCACTGTTTTTCTAGGGAATTTTGTGGAAATCACACCATTTTTTGGTGTCCTTCTTTGTCTTCTCGTGACCCTTCTTTTCCTGTGGCTTGGACTCGTTTTCGGGAGACTGTTTGTTAGGGTCATCTTTGTCATACTTGGGTTGTTGTGGATTTGCAGACCCGAACTCCCATTTGTTCAGGTGCTTAAAATTCTTCTCGATTTTAACAACATATCGATAAACAACACCAAGTGATGAGATGTCCAGAAAATTCATTTTAGTTTGGATGTATTTGTGTAGAGCCCCACGGTATTTCAGAACCAAATTTCACTCCTAGTCTTTGATACCCATGTTGGTGCACAAGTTATGGAAGGTATTGGTGAACTCCGAAACTTCTTGGCCCCTCTCTTGCCACAGTGTGTTCCATCTCATGTACTAGTCCTCATAGTTGTCAACAGGGTAATATTGTTACTTTACCACATCCACAAAAATCTCCCAAGTGGGCTCGACCCCATATATTCCAGACTCCTCTGTGGAAATTTTCTCCCAATAAGTTTCCCAATAATGTTTGACATGGGGGAGAGATTTAAGGAGTGCGAAGGTGATCTTTTCTCTATGGGAAAAAATGTGAATAGAGAAATAACCTTCTAGCAAATTTAACCATTTGTTTAGGGCTTTTACATCTATCTGTCCTTCAAATACAACAATATCAAAATTAACATGTACCTTGAAAGGCGAGGTGCCTCCAAAGTGGCCGCTTGATGAATATCCACCTGTTGCTATCAATAGGCGTTGAAGGATGTGGGAAAAATTCTCCATCATTTCGTCCCTCTGTCACATGAGAGCTTGCTCAAGCAACATATTGATAGGATCATCTGCTCCATGGTTTTTATTTTCTTCCTCCATTGAGGTTTTCTTGGGTGTGTGAGAGTGATTGTATTCAAGAGAGACAAGCTTGATACCCAACTTTCTATACTCGGACCTCGTTAGGGACATGCACTAGAAAAAATGATCAAGAGTAGCTTGCTCTAATGCCACTAATCCAGATTATTTTTTCCCACGAAATGAGAGAGGATATAAAATAAAGAAATGCACAGAGATATCATAGATATCCAATAATATAACATAAATGTATCATAGATGCAACCATAAACAAATATATACAGTAATACATGATTTCTATTAATGAAAGAAATGTACAAAGACTGTAAAAATACAGAGTGAAAGACTCGCTAGAATGGTGGCAGCTTATCTCTGAGAAGAGATGTGACGGCTACTTGCATTCACAATAAGATGATTGCAATGAGGCTTTAAATACATTTTTACAATAAACAAGAATGCGAAAAACCCTAGACATCCAAAAACCTAACCCTAGGAGATGAAGTGCCAAAATTCATGTGGGCCCCGTTTGGGTAAGTTAGTACATCAAATTCCCGGCATGAATGATTTTAAGGATGGAAATTTATTTTAAGGTGTAGAAACATTAACTAATATTACTAATCCTTCATATTTCAACTATAAATGTTTGGCGATATTTTTGTAAAAATATTCAAATTTCTAAGGATTTTATATAGTTTTTATAAAATTTTGGCAATTTTCAAGGTAAAATTATTTTATTCTATAGAATTTGGGTGAATCATTTTTATAATAGTGAATCATTTTTTGGGAAAAACCATGGAAAATTAGCCCATGAGCGAAATTTATCCCCTAAAATCATCCATGCTTCCCGAGGTTGTAACTTTTGCATATGATCTTTGTTTTAGGCGTATAATAGCCCGTTGGAAAGGTATCATCAAGGATATTCATTTTGGGGGCCTATTCATGCCTTAAACTATAATTTAGAATCTTTCTCTCGAAAAACCTTCATTTAGGCCCTCAAAATAGCCCCGAAAGTTAAAACTGCTAAAAATATTAAATTGCCAAAATTGCCAGAAAACTATTTTGAGCCAGTTGGAGAAGGTGGGTGGTCACCGATATCCACCTGGATCAACAGTACATGAAAGGTTGGGGATCATTTAAAATAAATAGAGGATTCACACTGTGTTATAACTATAGAATATCGATACATCTTGCTAAGGAATGCCATGGTATCGATCCTATTTGTCTTTGTTGTAAAGTTGTTGGCCATGAATTTTTGGATTGCCATAGTATGATTGCTAAAGTTGAAAATATGAACATGAGACAAGAAAACTATGAATAAGGTCAAAATACTAAGGATATGTTAGAGAACCAGAAAGAATCAGAGACTATGTTATTACAGATGAAAGAAACATTGAAGGATCACAAAGACATCAGTTTACCAGAGATCTTAAAAGAGAAGGAATGCATAGAAATAAGAATAGGAGAGTTTGACATAGACTATGTTATGGATGAGGAAACACAGCTGAATATCATGCCAAAAAGTACTTGGGAAATTTTGGGAAAGCCTGCTATGATTCCTTCATTAGGAGGGATAGGATTGTTTAAAGGAAAGATGATAACCCTATGTGGAAGACTTACTCATGTACCTATGATTTCCCATGGAGCATCGAATGAAGAAGAATTTGAGGTCATTAAGTTTGTTGAGAACAACACTACTTTTTCACTTTTGCTAGGAAATACCTGGATTGAGAAAGATCAGATATGAAGTAAAGAAGAGCAAGATACATAACAAAAAAAATAAGAATTAAGGGACTTCATAGCTAGAAAAATAAAGCGACTAATAGAAGAACAAGATGATAATTCGAAGCAAATGAGGTCCAGAAAATTAGAACAATAAGGCTTAAATAACCTATCCATGTAGGAGAGAAGAGCACCTACCCCTGAAGTAGTAAGAGAAGAGATATTACATTTGAACCCTTTGAAAGACCCTCAACAGTGTGAAGTTACTATGATAAGAGAAGATAAGAATAAGAATGGAAAGAGGAACCTAGAGACTCATATCACAGGAAATAAGGCAAGAAATATCAACAAGAAGAAAGAAAATTTAGAAATACTGCAGGAGTTTCCAGAGAAGACTTCGCAGAAGGCATGCTTGCAGAACTTGAACCTCGTCGAAATAGCAGAACAACGCAAAATGAAAGTTTGACTCGATGAAGCTATATGACCGTTGGAGGCATCTCAACCATTAGAACGATGCCCCAAAATAGATAGAAACAAAGTTATTGCCAAAAATATCACCATTGGACCATTGGGACCATGCCATAACAGATGGATTTGTAATGATTAAGGCATTTCAACCCATTGAAGGAATCTATTATGACATTGCTTATTTAATCCGTCGAATGCCTTATCGGGGCCACTTTGCAAACAGATATATTCAAGGCCAAAGAGATTTGATATCATACCATGCTATACTATCTAGACCTCATCATCCATTTGATTTCCTTGAGTGTTTGTTCACCTACCTGAGCTATTTGATTACGAGCATGCAAGTCGGGCGACCTTAATGCAGTAGAGAAATCTGTAGAAGAGATCTTGATCGACCTTATGGTTGAGAGAGTCATGTATGTAGGTATATAGACATCGTCTATGGGTGGAGTGAAAGCCTCCCCTTTGATTGGACATTGATCTGTGCCATCCTAAACCACGACTAAGAAAATAAGAAAGCATCGTGACGATATGGAAAATGAGAAGAAGATCTCATCAGTATTGCCTGACTACATCCTGCCTTTGGCTGGCGTGGTTAGTTTTGATAGTGTCCCACGTGATTTTGAGTACACACTCATCACTGTGTACCTCCCGAAGGGAATACATGCAGTTGGACTACAACTAGGATTGATCCTAGATCTCAAGATAAGTGACTTTAATCTTGGAGACAGGAAGAACTATGTGATGCTTGCACCACATAGGTACCTGAAAAAGATGACTGGGAAGAATCCCAAGATAGTTCCCTAGCCATGGATTAAAGAAATCTTACGGTCGACGATCTTAAACGTGTTGAAGATTCCCCACTTTGACAGACATTAGGAGGTTAACGCATGCATTAAAATCCTTCTGTCATGCTACCATGGAGGCTATCTCTGGTTAGATAGACACGTGACTATGGATCCGATGTTGATCCACCTGATCACTAGATTGAGCATGCAAGGACCATAGCCTCACTAGTTCTATCCAGGGAAGTTTGCAGATCGCTCCCTAGCATAGTGTATAAAGGAAACCTATGGTGATGTAGAGGAGGGGAAGCAAGGCTACAAGGTAGCCTCCATCCAAGATGGCACAATGCACCTAGCTTATCAAATAATCGTTGGAAATATTGTCAGAAAGAATATGACGATGCAAGTCACATGCTTTGTATTCGACCTTGCAGGGAAGTTTGTCGAAGGCATGCAGATGAACTGGGTGAGCTACCTCATCAATGAGCTGGAGAAGGACTGTCACGAAGCGCAGGATCAAGGCTATGAGATTCACTTTATTTGGTTGATCATATTAATATCATTTTTCACTTGGGAGATGTCGGAGGGAGTGACATTCCCTGAAGTTGATCCATCATAACCATTGGCCACGAGGTTCACCACCTTGTGGTATACGAGCGATATCAAGAATCAGTGGAAACAAAAAGTGGTGTTCCACACTTACTACCTGTAGTTCACATGCACCATTGAGTCATTCCCCCAAATGACCCTGAACACCTTGCATACTTACAGACCACTAGCAAAGTTCTGCATAGATGAAAGCAAGGAGTTGTTGCAATCCTACTAAAAATTGACTGATGAATACATGGAGGAAATAACCAAGGAATGGCCAGTTGAATTCCTTGTACCAGTCAGATATGTAGAACTATCTGACCCTGACATCATCGAAATTCCTTTGTTCACCTGAACGGAGTATGATGGACCAAGCAATGCTAAGAAAAAGAAGAAAAAGGAATAAGTGCAGGATATAAACAATGCATAGGAGGAAATTGCATCTGATTCACCCGAAGGAGGAGGAGGTGATGAAGTAAACCAAGAGGAGGAAGGGGAATAAGAAAAGAAAGAAAAGGGAAAATTAACACCACCAAAGGATCCCTTAACAGAGACCAAGACATCAAAGAAATGAAAGGTTTCCCTAAAGAAACCCTCAGCATGGAAGAAATCCCTAGCCAATAAACCTCAGTCGTAGAATGTGCTCACAATGGATGATGTTTATCTCATCATCACAGCCATAGAGGATGCATCAGAGGATCTCTTATAGTGACATTAAGCAAAGCGGGAGATGATGTATGAAAAAATCGAGGTAGAACTGAAGGGCATAGAACAAGCTATCTAGTCAAGCCGCGTAGTGTCTACTGCACCATCCTCAGCAGCAAATATAGAATTGGGGGATGAGCCTACCCAATTGCGAAGGATAGTAGATGTGATAGAGGCTTGCCTTCCTTGAGTCTAGGAAGAAAAAGAGAAGTCCATAGAGGCCTTGAAGAAATAAAAGGAGGGGGCCTTAGAGCAACTTTAGGTTTCTCAGCAAGAGAAAGATGATATTAGAGTGAAGTTTGAAGAGGACAAAGAGAAAATCTAGAAAGAGGAAGACCAACTACTCAAGGAGAAGACTGTGGTCATCGAGGAAGTAACTAGAGAACTTCGCTCTGTGCTAGGCTTGGCCCATATGGAAGAAGAGACAACCGAGAGCCAAGTAGGGAAGCTCGTTGAGGACATTTTAGTGGTAGGTCACTTCCATCCGGAGCAGAGTGATGGAGATGACACAATAAATTCAGCCGGTGCAGGAAAAATCCTCCACCCTCTTTGAGGAGATTGAGGGACAAGGTTCATATTTATAACAGGTGGTCGTCACAGTGGAACATCACCTGGAGGGTCTTGTCACCAAGAAATTCATTCAGGAGTTCACCGAGCAGGGGGCTCTAGTGAAGCAACAAGTTGAGGCAGATCAAACTAAGCTCGAGGACTTCGAAGCAGTGTTGCCTATATCAGAGTGACTCGGTATGAGTCACAAGTGAGTGTTGGGATCTTGTTGGCCCTCAACCAAGTTTTGAGGGAACCTTGGTCATGTTTGACCATTTTTGGGATTTCAACAGGCTGGTCGAAGACAGAGCACCCACAAGAAGAGGAGACGCGATATCGTGCCCCTTTTGCAAGATTTTTTGGATTTTAGGGTTTATGTAATGGGTATGGGATGTTGGCTCATGGATCTTACCCATGTTTAGGATCCTTTTGTAATGTATAAATAACTAGCTAGGCATTGTAAGAAGTAGATCTGGTTAGCTACATAAAAAGTATATGAAAGTGTATCTTAGTGCATGAGTAGCTAGCTTTGTGCATGAATGTGTTGAGGCTTGCAGAGATAAGTGCAAGTGTTGTTGTAAGTGTTTGGTGCAGATAGACTGTGTAAGGCTTCATGATTTGACCTAACTCAGGGAAGGAGGATCTAGCGAGGTGCACACAGATCTCATGTCCTTTGCGTAGTTGGATCTATGGCTTGGTGCGTTTAAGAATATTGGAAGAGACTAATAAAGAAAAGAAGAGTTGGTGGACGTAGCCCCACATTGGGGTGAACCACGTATATCCTTTGTTTTGTGCTTTGTGCAATGTTATTCATAGTGTTTATGTCTTTATTTTCTTAATCTAGATGCATGATAGGTATATCCATTGATGCTTAGTGCTTTATATGTGAATGAATGTTAGATCTGCTATGATTCTATGTGCTAAATGATTAGATGTTCTTAAACCTTGGTTATTACTATGTTGATCTGTAATGAGGGTTAATATGTGATGTGAATAAGACTTAGAACTTGATGCATGTTGTTGGCTAAGTGCTCTGTTAAGTATTGTGATCATAGATCTGTGTCCCAGCTAGGTTGTAGACACTTGAGTCCTGCAACCCCCCCTACCTCTACCTCAGGTGAGACTTCATCTGCTTCACAAGTGTTGCCAAAAGGGCCAATAGTTAGGGTTTTGTTGGTGTGTTGTTGAAGCGTTGAACCCTGGGTCTGCTTGTTGTTTCAACACACTCCTTGCGAGCACTAGGCATTCCTTGCACCATAGTACACACAAGAGAAATAATTGAAACTTTTTCAAATCTAAAAGATTCATTCACATAACATAAAACACGTACATAGGCATTTAAAACACAGTAAACATAACCTCATTCAATCAATCTTTTCATAGATAAAACAAACTCAAGAATTAAAGAAATCCTCTTCTCTTATATTCAAACAAAGAGTACATACACATATTTCGTATAGTCTTCTCCTCCTCTACGGTAAGAATATAGTAGGATTCACCAACTTCATCTTGAGCACCAATGAATTTGGACAACAACAATAGAAATAATGACAACATAGCTATGACGACAAGAACCTCAATTGCGCATAAATTGAAAGTTATATACATGAAGGGGCTTCTCTATCCTTCCCTTCTGACCACCTACTGCTATCATATCAAATTCAAAACATCCTTTTCCTAGGCTATCTATGAATTCATGAGAATTTATAATATGGATAAGGATCGATGCTCAACATCTATACAATCTCTCTATACATTAAAGAAACTACAATATGTGAGGATCTCCAGAAATGAATTCAACCTCCAAACATTAAATTTCATTTATTAAATCCTTTTTCATAAATTCAAAATTCAAAATTCAAAAAGGTGCTTCATCCTATGAGAATCCAAATTAGCTTTCATGTACATGCTAGATGATGCATTGTCATCTTCTCTAGCCTCCTTTTAATGTTGATGGTGATGCTCCTACATCATACTCCTAAAAAAAAAAGAATCATGGACTCTTGTACGTGAGCTCTTGCACCATATTTCCATGCTTCTAAATATCAGATCCAGTTACCCAACTATCATCTTCTACTAGGTGATCTTTCCACTTAACTAGGTACTCAAAATAAGTATTCCTCCTCGTCTTCTTACCAATCCTTTGATCTATAATTTTCTCCATCTGTGGATTTTCTATTGTGGGCATATACTTCTACCATTGTATCTCATTATTATCATTTATCCCCTCTGTATCATCCATTTTGTAAGGGTACATGTATGCAACATTGAATATTAGTGATATTCACACATCTTCTCGCAACTCAATATCATAAGTGTTTGCAACAAAACTTATGAGGATTTTACATGGTCCTATTTTCTTCACATCAGATCTCATACCTGGCCAATAGTATGAGGAACTCAGTTAGGCATAAGTCTTATCATGGCCAAAATTTCCATCCAATCCTCCACTTTTCTTTTCCCTCAACAAATTATCTCTCATTGAGCATTTTAGGATACATAATTAGCTCCCTTTGAAAAACAATCCATCTTGGATCACATACTCCATCCACTGACTTTTGTCCCTTAACACAGGGTTTTCACATGCTTCATAATATTCTTTAAAATTGGTTTCTTCTTGATACATCTCCTCAAGTTGTTCAAACCCTAAGGTTTCCACTTCAAATTCCCGCATAATCAGACATCTCCTGCTCAAAGAATCAATAACCTTGTTAGTGCTACCACTAATGTGCTTAGTAACAAAAGTAAAATTTTGCATGAATTCTACCCATTTAGCATGTCTTTGATTGAATTTCTCCTTTCTGGTTATGAATTGTAAGTCCTTATTATCACTATACAAGATAAACTCCTTTGGGATAAGGTAATGCCTCCATTTTTTTTCAAATCTTGTATTACAACATAAAACTCCTTGTGATGCGTTGAGTACTTTCTCTTAGTTTCATTTAGTTTCTCAATGAAATATGCAACATGCCAATTGTCTTGGCTCAAGACTGTGCCAATAGATACTCCACTTGCATCACACCTCACCTCAAATGTCTTCTTAAAATCTGGCAGAACCATAATTGATCATTCTGTGATTTTCTCTTTGAATACTTTGAAGTCTTTTTCCTCTTCTGCTTTCCAATTAAAGCATCTGTGCCTTTACTTTATAGTGTCTAATATGGGTGCACAAATTCCATTGAAATTCTTAATGAATTTCCTATAAAGACTTGTTAATCCACGAAATCTTCTTACCTCAAACACACTCCTTGGAGAAGGCCATTCTTTGATTTCCCTCACCTTTTCTAGATCCATATTCAACTCATTTGAAGACATCACAAATCCCAAGTATATGAGTTTTTTCTTCATGAAAGAATACTTTTTAAAATTTATCAACATCTTCTCCTACTGCAACCTCCTCAAAACCATTGTTAAGTGTCTAATATGTTCCCTTTCAGTTTTACTGAAAATTAAGATATCATCCAAATACACAATAACAAACTTACCAATGAAATCTTTGAGCACCTCATTCATCAGTCTCATGAATGTGCTCTGGGAAGACCTCTACAAGGAGTGCGCTAGGCCAACACTCAGACAAAGTGTTGAAAGACAACCATCTGAAGGCTAGTTAGAGCACAAGGATTGTGCACAGGGAGAACCAGTTTGAAGTTAGAAAGCTCGAGAGGTCAAGAGCAAAGTCTGTCAAGAGGAGAACTAGAAGTATTCTAAGGAAGTAGAGGGTTGAGTCTCTTAGAACTGAGTAAGTTTGTAATATTAGGAGATATAGCATAAGGAGTGTGAAAGGGTGGACTATTCTAAGTCTCGAAGCTTAGGAGAGAAAACATGGAGCTGCGCGTAGAGCGCAAAGAATGTGTTAGGGCCGAGGTCAATTTTTGTTAGAAAAAGTTGAGTGATGCAGGAGCATCGCCACCAACAAGCGAGCGTGGGGAAAGCGCCAACACATTTTGGCACATGATGAATTGTTTGAAAGTTTTGAAGTTTGATACGCCAAACGTAAATGAAACAATTAAGAAAAGGCATACTTGTAGACTGTAATTAGACCTTGATCATCCTGCTCTTGTCTGAAGGACTAAGAGGCATTTATGCTAGTAAATGTAAGTAGGTAGCTTTGAATTCTTAGATTAGACAGTTTTAGGAGCTGGAGGGAAAATGGATATAGACACCCTCACTTGTATCATTGTAACATTAGAAGAATAATCAATCAAGAGAGCATAGGAGAGCAGAAGCACAGAGTTGTGTAGAGTTAACCCCATGTACAGAAGTTTTGGATTAATACAAAGATCTTTAGTTCAGACTCATGGTGTTCAATTGCTTTCTGTGTTTGTACATGTTGATTGATATATACTTGTTACTCTCTGTTATGCATTTGCTTTCATGCATGAATGTATGATTTCATATTCAATGTCTGAAATATGAAGAGAGGTGGAGTAAGGAATGAGTTTCAATTGTTTCTCTATCTGAGCAAGAGTTTTCCTACAAGGAGTGAAGTGAAATTGTCCACAAGGTATGCATTGACAGAAGTCAAAGGTCATCTCTGCAAGATCAAAAGGGATAGCATTGTTCTCATTCTCGCAAAAGTGTAAGTTAAGCACAGGAGCTGTGCAAGGTGTGTGCAAGCCAAGTAGATTCTCAGGGTTTGCAACCTGAGAGAAGAAGTGAAAGACTGTTGTCGCAGAGAGTGCATAGAGTCGAAGAATTCAATAATTGGAAGTATTGAATATTTGCTGCAAGGAGTGCATGCAAGAGTCTTCTTGAAGAATCGATTTGTTGAAGAAAATATCAAAGAGGACTAGTGCCTTGAAGTGTTGTAAGGAGGCACAACGACATTGTTTTGCTGGTAGATAAATTCCAGCGAAGGCATACTTGTTCATTTTTGTAGGAGTGTTAAGGAGGAATTGGATGGTCGAAATTCTCCGTGAAGAATTCACGAGGTCTCAAAAGCCGTCAGATCTTGCAGAGGAGCAAGAAGGTTATAGTGAGTGTTTTTCTAAGTGTAAGCTCAGGAGAAATAGGGCCGTTGGATCACACATGGATACTCATTTCGGAGTTCGAAGGTTTGAAGGTGCAGAAGAATCCGACAACATAGAGTGGACAGGTGGCGTACTTGTCGACATAGAGGTCAAACCTTTGTTGACCATTTTGGGGTTTCGTGAGTTGGGGAACCAAAAGCCTTGTAGAGATATTTGAAAAATCGCAAAAGGCGAAGTCCTGAAATAGCAAAGGAATCTGAGTCGTTCGCTGGAATAAGGACACATGTAACGAGATCCTCTCTATCAAGGATTCAAACATTGGAGGTCAGAGGAAGAAGTCTCTTGACTTCGTGAGTGGCAAAGTCCCAAGAATATTGGGACCATCCACCTAAGGAGGACAGGTGGCAGAGATCGAGGGATCTTGCGAACTCAGAGGTTCACCAGGTGAGAGCCCAGGAGTTGGGTGCTCCAAGTCGCGAGTGGAAAAATTGCAAGGAGTAAAGACAATCATTGGATTCAGAAAATGGGAGGACCATTGGATCAAGAACCCCATCATCTATTGCGCGTTCGGGGGTTCGAGGGTTGAAAGGAGTCATTTTTTACTTCACGAGTAGTGAAGTGTCGAGAGCCGAGGCACGGAGGAAACACGTGGTAGAACCACAAGGTGGGCCTGGAAAATAGATAGGCAGATATGTGTCGCCAGGAGAAGGGAGTCAACACCCATTGACCTCTTGCGTTTCGGGGATTCGGGAGATAAGGGAATGAGAGTTCAACCCTTCAACTCGTGAAGTCACAAGTAGCAGGAATGTGAGGAGAAAATTCAACATCGCTTCTCGGGGTTTTGGGAAAGGAAGGTGCCAAGGTGGGACATTGAAACTCGCGAAGCGGAGAATAGTGAAAGGTGCTAGCACTTAGCCTAGCTAGTGGTCACACACGGAGGGTGCTAACAAAGGAAGTGTTGTACCCATTTCATGATCTCGGGTATCACAAGATTGGAGAGGAAGAGTCGGGAGTCACGATTCACGAACTTGCAAGATTGCAAGTTGCGAAAAGGACTTGTCGATCGATAAATTGCAGATTCCAACAGGGAATCAAGGAGCCGCTTCACCTTAAGGGAGAATCCGAATGATCCTGTGAGCGGATATTGGATCGAGGGACAATAGGTCTGTGTTAGTTTGGTATCAGAGCTTGAATCTGTTTGTATACTTCAGATAGGGAAAGCAAGAAAATAAAGATTCACCATGCCCCCAAGAAGAAGAGACAGGAAAACACCCGATCCACCAGAGAAAAGGGAAATGCCAAGAGGAAAGGGTAGACAGGTGCCAAATCCATCCATGGAAAGAGATATGTGTGACATACGCGCCAGACTCAAGGACATGAAGACAACACAAAGGCGCACAATTGGTGTTGGAGATGTCAATGAATCTGAAAGTTAAAATGAAGCTGGACATGAAGGAGAAGAGGTCACAGCAAAAGATGCAGCAAATGAATGGCTACTTAGGGTTGTTACAAGGATGGGTGCTAAGGAAAAAATGGATATTCCAGTATATGAAGGAAATCTAGAAGCTAAAGAGCTTCTATACTGGATTAGAGCTCTGGACACATATTTTGACTATGAAGATGTTGAGGAAGACAAAAAGGTCAAACATGTTGTCACAAGATTGAAAGGACATGCAACATTGTGGTGGGATGAGCTACAAGCTGAAAGATGTTGCAAAGGCAAGTAGAAGATCAAGAGTTGGGATAGGATGATCGTGAAGATGAAGGAGAAATTCATTCCTAGGGATTACCAAATTACTCTGTTTTGAAGAATGAAAAATTTGAGAAAGAAGTTGATGAAAGTAAAGGAGTACACTAAAGAATTCTACAGGTTGAACATCAGGGCAGGTCATCGCGAAAGTGATGATGAAAAAGTTTATAGATATATGAATGGTCTGAGACACGACATTCAGGATGAGATGAGCATGATGACCATCTGAACGGTGGAAGATGCTTATCATATGGCTGTGAAGGCTGAAGATAAGCTGAGACGAAAACAAGGTCAAAGAGGTCGAGGTAGAAGTCATCCCAAAGGCAAAGAAGTTGCCCAGGATAGAAATAAAAAACCCAAGGAAGATTGGAAGAAACCTCAGAATCAAACTAAGAGAGGTGGAAGTTCACAGAGAGGGCAACATACCGAATAGAGAGGTCAGTATGCTTATGGAAATATTCTTCCTCGTACCAGAGGTAGAGGAAGAGGAAGAGGTGGAGTAATAAAATGCTACACAATGGAAAGAATGGACACAAATCTTATGAATGTCCAGATAAGAAGAAAGAAGGTGGTGAAACTCACATTGCCAAAGCATAGAGACAGAATGTTGAGGCAGAGGATGCTGAAGGTGGAACATCGTTGATGATGCGAAATGTTCTCTTAATGCCAGAGAAGGAGGTCGAGAGTTTGGTCCAAAGGAAAAGACTTTTTCGGACTGCTTGCAAGACCAAAGACAGGGTATGCAAAGTCATTGTGGATAGTGGTAGAATAGATAATCTCGTTTCTATAGAGATGGTAGAAAAGATGGAGTTGGAGACTATTGAACATCCAAGTCCATACAGAGTTTCGTGGCTACAAAAAGGACATCAGGTAAATGTCACTGAACAATGTTTAGTTGAGTTTAAAATAGGTGGATATAAAGATGAAATACTCTGTGATGTTAGTCCCATGGATGTTTGTCATCTATTGCTAGGTAGACCATGGCAATATGATAGAAATGCGATTCATGATGGGAGGAAGAACACATACACCCTAGAGAAGAATGGGAGAACTCACATGTCATTGCCAATTAAGGACAAGGAAGTAAAACCTGAAGTAAGCAATGTTGTACTTCTCATGAGTGGGAAGGAACTTATTGCAGAGGTTAAGAAGAAGGAGGAACCGCAATTCATTGTGGTCAGGAAGCCTAAAATTGTTTTAACCAGTACAAGGGTAGATGATTTACTAGAAGAGGTTCAAAAACTGTTGGAAGAGTTTGTTGACATAGTAGTGGACGAACTACCTCGTTCATTGCCATTGATCAGAAGTGTAAGTCATCATATTGATCTCATACCTATAGCTAGTTTACCAAATAAAGCAGCATACAGATTGACGCCGCAGAAGAATGAAGAGGTCAAAAGACAGGTCCAGGACTTAATGGACAAAGGGTTGGTTAGAGAAAGACTAAGTCCATGTGTTGTTCCAACAGTGCTCAGTCCGAAGAAAGACGGAGGCTGGAGGATGTGTACTGACTCAAGAGTGATAAAAAAGATAACCATCAGGTACATATTTCCATTTCCAAGGATGGATGATTTGATGGATTTCTTGAGTGGGGCCAAATTTTTTTCGAAGATTGATTTGAAAAGTGGATATCACCAGATTCGTATGAGAGAAGGTGATGAATGGAAGACAACCTTCAAGACTAATGAAGGGTTGTATGAATGGCTTATTATGCCATTTGTCTTAACGAATGTGCCAAGTACTTTCATGAGGTTGATGAACAAAGTCCTGAAGGATTTCATCAGAAAAATTGTCAATGTGTATCTTGATGACATACTGATTTTCAGTAAAATAGAGGAAAATCATCTGAAACATTTGGCTATAGTGATGAAGAGGCTAAAGCAAGAGAAGCTGTTGATAAACATGAAGAAATCCTCATTCATGAAGACAGAGCTCATTTATTTGAGGTTTGTTATTTCTGCAGATAAGTTGAGGATGGATCCAGATAAGGTGGAGGTAATTAAGAATTGGCCATCACCAAAGAGTATATTTGAGGTGAGAAGTTTTCATGCATTGGCTAGTTTCTACTAGAAGTTCATCAGGAATTTAAGTGGAATTAGTGCACCAATGATGGACACAGTGAAGAAAATACATAAGTATTTTCACTAGACAGAAGAGGCGGAGAAAAGATTCAATATGTTGAAAAGGAAAATCACAGAACAACCAATTTTTGTGTTGCCGGATTTTAAAAAGACATTTTAGGTAAAATGTGATGCAAGTGGATTTGCAATAGGGGCAGTCTTGAGCCAAGAAGACAGGCCGATAGCATACTTCAGCGAGAAGCTAAATGGAGTGAAATTGAAATACTCCACATATGACAAGGAGTTCTATGCTATTATTCAGGCATTGAAGAAATGGAGGCATTACTTAATCCCTAAGGAGTTTGTCTTATACAATGAAAATCATGCTTTGCAATTTGTGACTCAACAGGAGAAGTTGAATCAAAGACATGTTAAATGGGTTGAATACATGTAGAACTTTACTTTTGTAACTAAGCATATTTCTGGAACTACTAACAAAGTTGCTGACGCTTTGAGCAGGAAATGTTTGTTGTTGCAGGAGTTCAGAGTCAAAACAATGGGTTTTGATGATCTCAGGGACATATACAGAGATGATCCAGATTTTAAGGAGGCATATGAGGCAACTGAGAATCCAATTCTCAGGGACAAGAGTCAATGGACAGAATACATGATCCAGGAAGGATTACTATTTAAGGGTAATCAACTTTGTATTCCAAAATGCTCCATGAGGGAGAATTTGCTGAAGGAGAAACACAGTGGAGGATTGGTCGGACATTTCGGTCATGACAAGACATTCTCAAAGTTAAACAAGTCATATTTTTGGCTAGGAATGAGAGTAGCCATCAAAATATTCGTGGACATATGTAGAATTTGTTAGCATTCAAAAGGAAAGAGACATAATGCAGGCTTATATCAACCATTACCCATACCTGAGAGGTCGTGGGATGCAGTCAACATAGACTTCATATTAGGGCTGTGGAGAACACAAAGAGGGTTTGATTCAATCTTTGTAGTGGTATATTGATTTTCTAAGATGGTAGACTTCATACCGTGTCAGAAAACCAGTGACGCAACTCACATTGTGAATCTGTTTTTCAAAGAAGTCATTCGACTTCATGGCTTACCAAGGAGCATAGTTTCGGATCGAGACACCAAGTTTGTGGGACACTTATGGAGAACCTTATGGAAAAATATAGGAACAAACTTGTCATTCAGTTCATCTTATCATCCTCAGACAGATGGATAGACAGAAGCTGTGAACAAAAGTTTGGGAGACTTGTTGAGGAGTTTGGTGATAGAACACCATAGTCAGTGGGACAATATTTTTCCACAGGCGGAATTTGCTTATAATGATTCAATCAATAGAAGCATAGGGCAGAGTCCATTCCAAATTTTTTATGGGACAGAGCCAAGAGGAGTATCTGAACTGAGGGATTCAGAATGGGATGAGATAAGAAGTGCTAGTGTAGAAGAATTTGCCGAAGCAATGAAGGAACTTCACAGCCAGGTGAAGGAGTGATTGCAGAACTTGAGCTAGGAGTATAAGCGTAGAGAATGTTGATACTTAGAACACATCACCAAAAGACTTCATCCTCCCTTGAAATCCAGCCTTCTTTTACTTCTTCTTCTCTCTAAAATTCGACTTGAATCAAATGAATGTATAATGATGTTTATTTATACCATTTATGTCACTTCCTTTTAACATTAGGGCCGACCTGACACTTTCTTATTTTGTAATTCTTTTCTTTAATT
>JZKD02S1687408.1:1245948-1265656 GCA_000966675.3 Picea glauca | reverse complement strand
ATAAGTAATCCTTTAATATATATTGCAAATTGATCCTGTTGCATTAAACACATAATCTTTCACTTGCAATTTAATTTAATCAAGTTTATCAAGTCTTCGTCATATTTTTAGATCACCCCATGTACAAAAGTTATGGATTAATACAAAGATATTTAGTTCAGACTCATGGTGTTCAATTACTTTCTGTGTTTGTACTTGCTAATTGATATATTCTTGTTACTCTCTATTATGAATTTGCTTTGATGCATGAATGTATGATTTCATATTCAATGTCTGAAATCTGAAGAGAGGTAGAGTAAGGAATGAGTTTCAATTGTTTCTTTGTCTGAGAAAGAGTTTTCCTACAAGGAGTGCAGTGAAATTGTCTGCAAGGTGTGTGTTGACAAAAGTCAGAGTTTGTCTCTCCAAGCTCAGAAGGGATAGCATTGTTCTCATTCTCACAGAAGTGTAAGTTAAGAACAGGAGATGTGCAAGGTGTGCGTAGGCTGAGTAGATTCTCAGGGTTTGCAACCTAAGGGAAGAAGTGAAAGACTATTGTCGCAGAGAGCGCATAGAGTCGAAGAATTCAATACTTGGAAGTATTCAAGATTTGCTGCAAGGAGTGCATGCAAGAGTCTTCTTGAAGACTCGAGTTTTCGAAGAAAATCTCAAAGAGGACTAGTGCCTTGAAGTGTCGGA
Organism: Picea glauca; assembly: GCA_000966675.3. Classification (NCBI taxonomy): domain Eukaryota; kingdom Viridiplantae; phylum Streptophyta; class Pinopsida; order Pinales; family Pinaceae; genus Picea; species Picea glauca. Next base: position 1,264,978 of record JZKD02S1687408.1, on the reverse strand, counting down.
AGGAGGTGCAGCAACATTGTTTTGCTGGTAGATAAATTCCAGTGAAGGCATACTTGTTCATTTTTGTAGGAGTGTTAAGGAGGAATTGGATGGTTGAAATTATCTGTGGAGAATTCACGAAGTCCTGGAAGCTGTCAAATCTTGCAGAGGAGCAAGAAGGTTATAGTGAGTGTTTTTCTAAGTGTAAGCTCAGGAGAAATAGGTTCGTTGGATCGCCTATGGATACTCATTTCATAGTTCGGAGGTTTGAAGGTGCAGAAGAATCCGACGACATAGAGTGGACAGGTGGCATACTTGTCGACACGGAGGTCAAACCTTTGTTGACCATTTCAGGGTTTTGTGAGTTGGGGAACTGAAAGCCTTGTAGCGAGATTCGCGAAATCGTGAAAGGAAGAGTCCTGAAATAGCGAAGAAATACGAGCCGTTCACTGGAAGAAGGACACATGTCACAAGATCCACTCTATCGGGGATTTGAACATCGGAGGTTAGAGGAGGAAGTCTCTTGACTTCGTGAGTGGTGAAGTCACGAGAATATCAAGACCATCCACCTGAGGAGGACAGGTAGCAGAGATTGAGGGATCTCATGAACTCAAAGGTTCACCAGGTGAGATCCCAGGAGTTGGGTGCTCCAAGTCGCGATTGGCGAAATCACGAGGAGTAAAGACAGTCGTTGGATCTAGAAAATGGGAGGACCGTTGGATCAGGAACCCCATTGCCTATCACGTGTTCGGGGGTTGAAAGGAGTCATTTTCGAATTCACGAGTAGCGAAGCACCGAGAGCCGAGGAATGGAGGAAACACGTGGCAAAACCACAAGTTGGGCCTGGGAAATAGATAGGTGGATATGCGTTGCCAGGAGAAGGGATTCAACACCCGTTGACCTCTCACGTCTCAGAGATTCAGGAGATAAGGGAATGAGATTTCAACCCTTCGACTCATGAAGTTGCGAGTAGCGAGAACGTGAGTAGAAAAGTCAACATCGCTTCTCGGGGTTTCAGGAAAGGAAGGTGCCAAGGTTGGATGTTGAAACTCGCAAAGCCATGAATAGTGAAAGGTTCTAGTGCTTAGCCTAACCAGTGGTCACGCACAAAGGTCACTGACAAAGGAAGAGTTGTACCCATTTTATGATCTCAGGTATCGCAAGATTGGAGAGGAAGATTTGGTAGTCATGTCTCGCGAACTCACGAGATTGAGAGTTGCAAAAAGGACCTGTGGATAGATAAATTGTAGATTCCAACAGGGAATTGAAGAAGCTGCTTTATTTCAAGGGAGAATATGAACAATCCTATGAGTGGATATTGGCCCGAGGGCTGATAGGTATGTGTCATTGAGGAGGGATAGCATTTTGAGAATGCAGGTGAGACCCAAAACCACAGGGTTCGTAGGAGGTAGAATGAAGGACGAGACCTTCGAACAATTGGAAATCTTCCAAGTCTAGGAAGAAATCCAAAGCTTAAGATGAGGAGTATAACAACCACTGGATAAGCTATAGAGGGAAGATTTGGAGCATTGAAATTGTACGTCCAGATACTCAGGGGATGAGCGCAGGAGGAAACATATCTGAGAATTGGATCTAGAAGCGCGTGGACCAACAGTCATTGGATCCGAAGGAGCTGCATGAGGTTTAGTCCATTGGAGTTGCACAGGAGAGCCGACTTTGTGATATGCTAAGTCTCGACATCATCGAGAGCATCCATCGGAAAGGATGCATGACAGAGATCCATGTACGTCATAGATTTGCAAGGGGATGAGACCTAGTGATCTTGTCCATTCATCGAGAGGGACATGTGGCAGTCGATCAACATTTCGCTGACTCGTGACTTGGAGAAGGTCAAAGGGTAGAATTTTAAGAACTCGCGAGGCCCAAAATTGCAATTGGATCTGAGTCATGAGATCATCAAGGGATAGTGACTGTTGATCTAGGTGAATGGATTTTGAAAGTTCAGGGTTCGAGATTTCAGAGAAGAAGCATTGGGTTAAGTTTTGACTTCCCAAGTGATGAAGTCTCGATGCGCTCGAAGAATTAGCCCCAGGTCGCAGGAGAGGGTCACATAAATAGGAGGTTAAGAAGGGAGCCAACAGAGGGTAAGTTATTAACCTGAAGATTGGGATTTTGGGGAAAGGAGGGTTGGAGCTGACTCACGTTCATTTCCCCGACACGTGAATTCAGGATACAATCATAGTCGTCGATCAAGGAGAAAGTAGGACTGTTAGATTTGGCCCCCAGGAGGATTCAAAAATCCAGAGATTGGGAATCAAGAGAGTTGGGTGGCTTATATGTAGAACACCCGAGGTCCCAAAACCCGAAGCACCTTTTGTTAGGTGTGTGGTCATAGCCCGTGGTCATGGGGAGGTGAGGCTTGTGCTTGGTGCTTAGTCACACAGGCGAAGTTTCATAAGGGACCTATGGATTTGTTCATAGGATTCCAGCAAGGAATCAAAGAGATGCTTTAGCTCATAGATAGATTGAACTATCCTTGACCAGGAGTTTAGCGGACCCTGTTGAGGCAAAGGTATGGGGTCTGTTTCATTTGGTATCAGAGCCTGCACATAATTGATTTTTGTAGGTAGCAGGTAGAAGATGAAGATGGATACTTAAGGCCATGAACATGGTAGAAGATAACACTGCCAACAGAAAAGTAAGGTTGAAGTGGGCCAAGAGCTCAACGAGATAAGGGCACAAATGGAGAGGCTTGCATTTAAAATGCAACAGGATGAGAAAATGCATTGGGTGTATGAGTGGCCCATGAAGAAGAAGGTAAAGTGGCTTGTTCAGAAATTGTTGGCTAGAGGACAATAAAAGTTGTTGAGGGTATGGCCGAGGTATGCTGAAAGCCTCAGAGATGAAGAGGAAGTGGTTCACATATGTGATCTAGAAGCTGGGAAGAGTCTCAGTGATGAAGAGCATAAGAGATCAAAGAAGGTTCTCAGAAACTACCAGGTGAACAATGAAGAAAGTTCAGATTTCCAGGTGAGAAATGGGATGGGATCATTGGAGGATATCATAGACTGTTAGGTGAGCAACACAAAAATTTGAGATTGCTAGGTGGGAAAGGGAGAGGAGATGAGACTATTTGATAGTCTCATGAACTCAAAGGTAAGTTTGGATTAGCAAGGAGTGATGACAGAGAAGGATCAGAGGAATGTTATGATCATTGGGGGAATTCAGATATTCCTACCAAGTAGCCCAGTCAAGGCCACAACACATGTTGCAGATGCAATAATAGAAGAAGGAAAATCAATAGTGACTATCATAGAGGAAGGAGAGAAGGAGTAGATGTTGATATCTGCCTCAATAGAAGAAGAGCATGTAGATGAGGTACTCATTCCATGGGAGAAGGAGTTGGAGATGCTGGAGGATTGGTTGAACAATCCAGAGCTAGTATATGTCTGCCATGAGCAGACAATCATGAATATTTTGGGAGATGAGCATTCAACATAATTGCTTAGAAATTTTGGCCAGGAAGTTGAACAGATGATGACTACAACATTGAGGCCTACAGTAGAATATGAATCAAAATTCCATTCTAAAGAGCAGTTGGGGGAAGATGGAACTGAACCAACACAAGTAGAACTGGGAGAAGCAAATATGTTAGAAGAGGAAGAAGCTGAGTAGAATCTCAGTGAAGAGACTGCAGAATTGGAGTTTGCAGTAGAGTGGCAATGTAGTGCCACAAGGGGAGATGAAAATAGCAAGGGGGATTGAGTTGATCCACCCATTACAAAGAAGGAAGTGAAGTAGGGAGGACATCAAGAGAGCCAACCATTGGAGTAGCTGGACGAGGTGATTGAGAATATAAGAAGGCTGATGTTGAGGTCAGCACAAGAATATATTAGCAAGGATAAGTTGAGTAGAAAGGAACCTTCCATAGCAGCAGGGAAGATGCAGTAGCAGTAGCAGCAAAGCAATGTAGCAGATGGATAGCTCCAAAGAACAGTTTGGGATCTAGGTGGATTTCAATGAAACTGGGAAGCTCGTGAGTAGAAGCTCATGAATTTTTCGTAGAAGTGGAGTGTGATGTAGGATCATCACTCCACATCAGCAACATGCCATCTAGCCAACACATTAAGCACACATTCAATGGAGGAGAGAGGTGTCATCCCTCATTTAAAAATTTGAATTTGAATTTAATGTTTGTAAGGCTGAAGATCTTGATCCGATTCGAACTAGACAACCATTGAATGTAATTCAACGTAATCGATGCGAGTAGGTAGATGAAGGGAAGATCTCAAGGAGCCCCTTTTGTGCAAGATCTTTGTATCTAGATTCATTAGTTTTTTTATAAGAGAAAATGGACAGAGCCGAGACTCTATTGAAGTCTGAGCTTCTATAACCATTGTAAAGACATTCTGAGATTAATACAAAGATAAGTTTTTTCGGCATGAGAATCTTTATGTGTTTACGTGTTTATGAATGGATATCTTTTATGATGTTATATGCATATGATTTAGATGTATGTTAGGTTCCATATGTAATAATAGATAGAATTCTCTATCTATGAATTTTCTGATTTCAGTCTGGGATCTTTGTGGCTTCATGCAAGGGGTTGCATGACAGAGTACTGAGGACTTTGTAAGCTAGTGCAAGAGTGCACATTTGAGTTTTGTGGAATTCAGGAAAAGAGGTTCCAGGAAAGCACACCAGAGGAATCATAGACTCAAGGGAGAAGCCTCAAGGTTACTGAATACCTTGAAGGTAAGAATGTGCAGAGGAAGGCACAAAGAGAAAGCAGAATTTCTAAGGATTCTATGAAGCTCTGCCAGGTGGGCATTGAGAAATTGCAAAGAGTGCACAAGAATAACTCTGTTTCGAGTTCGGAGATAAGGGAAGTGTCTAGGAGAAGACACTCACAGATTTTTTTAATACTCTGTTGGCTCAGAAAGGAGTGGTTAAGATGGAGTTGTCAGGAGGGAACTTGCATCTCTTAGGGAGACAAATACCTTCGAAGTCCAAGAAGTTGAAGCTCAACGAAACCGAGTTGTTGAAAACTCTCGAGAAAGACCTATGTAAGGAGTGTGTCAGGCCAACACTCATAAATTTTTTTGAAAGAAAACCATCTGAAGGCTAGTCAGAGAACAAGGAGTGTGCACAGGGAGAACTTGTTTCAAGTTTGAAAACTCAGGAGATCGAGCACAAAGTGTGCCGGGAGGAGCACCAGAAGTATTTTAAGGAAACAGAGGGCCGAGTCCCTTATAAATGAGTAAGTTCTTAAGCTCATGAGACATAGCACAAGGAGTGTGCAAGAGTGGACTATTCTAAGTCCCGAACCTCAAGAGACAAAACACGGAGCTGAGCACAGAGTGCAAAGAATGTGTTAGGGCCAAGGTCAAATTTTGTCAGACAAAGCTTAGGAGGGATAGCGTTTCCAGAACACAGGCGAGACCGAAAACCAAGGGTTCGCAGGAGGTAGAATGAAGGTAGATACCTTCAAAAGATTGGAAATATTCCAAGTCTGGGAAGAAAGCCAAAGATCAGGAGGAGGAGCACAACAACCATTGGATAAGCTATAGAGGGAAGATCTAGATCGTTGAAATTCTACATCCAGATACCCAGGGGAATGAGCGTAGGAGCAAACAAATATGAGCATTAGAACTGGAAGTGCATGGACCAACAATAATTGGATCTTGAGGAGGTGCACGAGGTTTAGTCCATTGGAGTTGCACAAGAGAGTCGTTTTCACGATACGTGAAGTCCCGACATCATCGGGACCATCCATCGAAAAGGACGTGTGGCCTAGATCCATGTACGTTAGATATTTTCAAGGGGGTGAGCCATAGTGATCCTAGATATTCATCGAGAGGGAAACGCAGAAGCCAATCATCATTTCACTAACTCGTGACTTGGAGAAGGTCAAAGGGTATAGTTTTAAGAACTCGTGAGGCCCGAAATTGCAATTAGATCTGAGTCGTCAGATCATCAAGGGATAGTGACCATTAATTTGGGTGAAGGGATTTCAGAAGTTCGGGGTTCGGTCTTTCAGAGAAGAAGCATTGGGTTGAGTTTCAACTTTGCAAGTGATGAAGTCCCGACGTGCTTGGAGAATTAGCCCCAGGTCACAAGAGAGGGTCACATGAACAAGAGGTTAAGGAAGGAGCTAGCGGAGGCTAAGCACTTAACCCAAATATCAGTATTTCGGGGAACAAAGGGTTGGAGATGACTCACATTCATTTCCCCGACATGCGAAGTCACGATATGATCGTAGTCATCAATCGAGGAGAAAGTAGGACCGTCATATTTGGTCTCTAGGAGGATTCAGAAATCAGGATATTGGGACTTAAGAGAGTTGGGTGGCTTGTATGTAGAACACTTGAGGTTCTGAAACTTGAAGCGCCTTTTGTTAGGCATGTGTTCAAAGCTCATGGTCATGGGGAGGTGAGGCTCGTGCTTGGTGCTTAGTCACGCAGGCATATTTTCATAAAGGACCTATGGATTTGTTCATAGAATTCCAATAAGGAATCAAAGAGCTTCTTCAACTCATAGATAGATTGAACGATCCTTGACCAGGAGGTCAGTTGAAGCTATCGAGGCAAAGGTAGGGGGTCTACGTAAAAAAAAAAAACTAAGAGTGGTATTCTGTGAGCATAATAAAGGATGCGATATTTCATAGTAGTCATATAGGCCACAAGGAAAAGGAAACTTTGGGGAGAGTGCATCTTTGTTTTTACTTGGATCATTTATATACCAGAGAAAAGAGAGGAGAGAAACCTCACCTTCTACATGGGTTTTATCTTTTAATGGGTTTCCCATGTCATATATTGTGTTTATTTGTGGATGCTATTAATTTATTTTACTATTCTCTATTTTCTGCATGTTATCTAAATGTAAGTAGATGATGGGATGAAGTGCGGAAAGTGACAAGTATGATTGAAAATGGCATGATGAGTTGTCAAGGGGTCCCCCTGGAAGAAAAAATATTCCTAAGGGTGACCACTTACTAGGGAACAATGTCAACCCCTAAGGTGAAATAGGGAAAAGAGCATAATGTCCAAACATACATTACATATTCAAAATAATTTTTAATTGCAACAGACTCAAATGCCTCAAATATTGAAATAACACTCACCATAATACATGTATTGTACATGATGGAGAAAGAACCAATGTCCTTCATAAGTAAGGTGATGTGGTGGATACCCTCATGATGAACCTAAGATATGTGGTGGTGGTGTAGCGCGCCTCTATCTGTGCAATTGAGAAACTATTGGTCAATTTCTCTCTCGGTACTCCATGTCTACAACCTGAGGGCCTCGAGACATCATCTTCTTAGTTATCCATAGGAATTGTGGATAACATTTCGATCCTTCTTGGGGACATATAATCATTGTAGAGTGCATGAGAACCACAACATTGCCTAGTGGAACTATACCTACACACAATGAAACAACAAACTATTAAGTATAGGATGGCTCACCCATCCTTTGTCCATATAAAGAAATCCAAAACTTAAAAAATGACAACTAATCAAGAAAATGTTTTTTTTATAATTTTTCATATATATGATGAAAATAATAACATGTAAATAAATAATTCAAGTAGAGAAAAGTGAAAATAAAAAATGAAATGAAATAAAACTACCATGAGTAATCAATATGCAAGTGCATGAAATCAAAATGACCTACCTACTTACCTGGGTTCTGGTCCATGAAGAAGTCAAGTGCCTTGAATGAAGGGTTGGAGAAGAGACCCATCCACTGGTAATGCCATATTTATCTCATCCAATGCTTTCAAGTAGTACTTCTCTGTCTTGAACTTATTCTTGATGATGTAAGGGCCAAGCCAAGAGATATTATCCTTTTGATCATACTTAGGAGTTCCCTTCCTCCTGTCCCACGTGAACGCAACACTTCCTTCACTATACTTGATGTACAACATGTTATCACATCAATTTTTTAAGGGTCACATGAAGTTTTTATGGGTCAAATTCATCCATAGGTTTTTAATTTTTATCCTTAGTCTTGTTTAAGATTTAATTTTGATTTTATCCTTATGGTTTTGCTTAGGTATTAGCAAAAAATAAATGTAAGGTTGAAAGTTGGTCCATACCTTTGGTTTATACTTTTGGTTCATTACTCTGGCTTATATCTTCATCTCATCACATGATCAGACAACCATCACCATCACCCTTATGCCACCACTAGTCTGACATGTCACTACCTCCACTTTGCACTTAAACCCCTCCACTCTATCCCTCTACCCGTTATAAGGTCAAATCAAGTCATTTTAGTACGTTTTCATCTCATGAGGAGTTTTCGTAGTGCATCTTCAGTACACCTTTCCTCTTTATCATTATTTCACTTATGAGGCTTGTGTCAGTCGATCTCATTGTTTTCAACATCCATGATTTAAAGGAAATAATTTGGGAGGTAGTCATTTAAGGTTGTCTAACTGTTTTCTCAAAGATTTGAATTTTGCTCCTAGTTTGGCACTGCAGAAACTCCTAAGATCAGACAGGTGCTGTAGAATCTACTATAGACTAGTTGGAAGAGGGGAATTGGAGGTTAGAGTTGTTGCAGGTAGTTTCTTGCTATCTGAAGAATATCTACAGTCAAGACATGATGTCCAGGTACTCATTGAGTTGTTTGAGATTTGTTGAAGATAAGATTAAGTCTGTGCTCAATTTTTGTAGCACCTGGCACTGCAAATTGTGGATCCCTTTACCAACTGACCCCTTTACTTTTTCTATCAACAAATTCTCATCCTATATGTAGTATTTTCAACCTCTTCTACTACAATTGAGGCAAGCTTGTTGTCATATCCATTGTACCTATCTTTTTCTTGGTCCTTTCTTCTATACTATGAAATTTGCTACAAATTGTGCTATGGATACCCTATTCTAGCATTGTGAGCCTTTGTATAAAAATCATATCATTATCCTCTGATCACATAACCTGCAACAACTTATTTCCTTTATATTTTCAATTTTTATTTCAAATCTAAAGTCTATCTAAATTGGAAATTTAAAAGAGTCTTGTTGATTAATTGGTGATGACCTTGAAAATGGTGGTGAAATGTTAGCTTAAAAACTTGATAGTTGCTTCTTCCTTGCATATCCTTTTTTCTAAGGAGTTTTATTCCATTTCTTAACCACCATATTTCCCTTTCATTAGTTCAGAATCAAAATAGAAGGAAAACTTTGAAGCCTTTAAAGAAACCAACTTTCAAAGAGACCATCATTCAAACCCTAAGACCTTTGTCCTTCTTTGTCCTCACATATCTCTTAGATTATTGTAGTGTTTTTCCTTCTGTTTATAGAAAATGGATACACCACAACATAAGAAGTATCACAAGGGTGGGAGTGTAGTCAGGACCAGGCCTTATGATATGCATTTGTTTGATGTTGAACATATGATCAGTGAGGTCTTCTGGAGGGTTGGATGTTTAAATTTATGTTAGGATATGCAGAGGGGACACCCTGAGGTAGCCAAAGACTTTGCCTTATTTTTTTATGGAACTAAAACCAAGGTGGGAATCCTTGAACTAGAGGTATCTGAAGCCACCATTGCAATAGCAACTAAGATACCCAACACTGGTGAACGATGGTTTAAATCCATCCCTCCTAATGTATCCTTCTATAAAGATTTCCTCAAGATAGAATATGAGGGAGATAAACTATCAAAGGGAGGGCCTAGGAGCCACTTTCTTGAGGGATTTGACAAGATGTTAAAGGTGATCCAAATATGTTTTACTTGTGAGGGAAAATTAAATATGATTTACCAATATCACATTAGACTTTTATTTCACTTCACATAAAAATATCTAATCAACATCCCTTTCTATTTGCTTAGGAGTATGGGGAAAATGGTTGATATGGTCCAAGCCAAGTAAAAGGTTGTGGACACAAGTTTTTTCCACTCAGGGTTGATTTAGATGCTTGTGATGGAGGAGTTGAAGAAAATAATCATATCTTGGGAGAAATTCATTGCCTTTTCACATGTGCAACTAAATGTATCCCCTACTCCTCAATCTAAGGTGCAAAGCCCTCTTCAAGTTGAAAATGCTATTCACACAGAGACAAGAAAAAAGAGAAATAGGAAATACACTAATAAAGATGATGAGGTTCTTAAGGAACAAGAAGAACATGAATGAGGAGCTCATCACTCTTCATAGAGGGAATTTTCACCCCATCCTGCTCCACAACTACAAGAAATTCCATCAACTAAAACCATAGGCAGAAAAGGGAGAAAGATACTCTTCCCTTCACCTATTGTTGCAATTGAGACTAGATATAGGAGGCACTTCACCAGGTCATAAACCAAGAAGGAAACTACTGAACAAGAATTCATTACAGAAGTTGTTGTCAAGAGGAAGGATAAGGGTAAAATTGAGAATGTTGAGAAACATGTTGAAATCATAGACATCACCACTCCCCCTGATAACCCTACCTTCAAGAGACCGATCAAATAGCTCAAAGATGATAAAAAGGAAAATTATCACTTGAAGGGAGAAGGATTGGCTTACAGGAAAAAGATAAAGGAGTTGATGGATATGCATCTGGAAACCATAGACAAAGCAAAGTTCATAGCAAGGAGATTTATGCCCCTTCATAGGAAGCTTAGAAATCTATACAGGAAGAACATAGATTTACAATCTCAAATCAAAAAGATCAAGTTGGAGTTACACCCCTTCAAAGATTATTTATCTCAGAGAAATATGATTTTTTTAGCTCAAGATGCAACTAGAAGAAGTACCAGACTCAGGAGATGAAATGGAGTGGCTGGAAGATTCTCATTTTTGAATATGGTTATCCTTGATTTTTGAAGTTTTTGTGGAAAGTATAATGCTTACACCCTATTTGGAGGCATCTATAGGATTATATACCTTTTACTAAGGTTTTTGGGTATTTTTTGGCTCAAAATTCCCAACATAGACAACTATAGAACATTTTGTAGTGCCTAGCGTTGCAAAATGATCTACATAGACAAATTTGCAAGTTCGCGATAGAATGATGTGTGAAATGATCCACACCATACATGAGTTGCACAATCACTGTGAAATATACTACGAAATGACCTACACAAACAAAAAATGTAATCTCGCTACGCAATATGCTAGGAAATCATCTACATTGTCGGGCAGTACAAAATTTTCTATGGAATTCGCTGCAAAATATGCTAAGAACTGGTTGATACAGTCAACACTTTTGGATTCGCTACCAATTCTTGTTTTTATCAATTTTGAGGAAATCAATGGTTACCAGGTGGCTAGTGGATCTTAGCACAGATGCTTGGAGGTTAGTTGGAGCTGTTGGACACATGGAAATGAAGGACATGTGCTCAAGGAACACCTCACTATGCAAAGATTATGGTGTTATATTTTTTTCCAATGTTTTCTCTGTTTTTAGCAGTTTTTTTTTTCCACTTGTACATATGTCATATTTTTAGTTTTAAGTGGGCGAATCCTATGTTAGAGAATCCAACTCAAATTGTATGTTGTCACTCATTTTTTAGACTATAAATGCAACATTAGAAGCACATTTTTGGGTTCAAATGGTTGAGAATAGACTCCATGATTTAATGTTTTGATGTAACAGAGGCATACTCTATTTTTTATGTATGATATCGAAAACATTTTTCCTAATAGAAGTCAACTTTCTTTTCCATCATCTTTGTAATGTCCCCAAGGCCGAGTCCTGTTGTAAATCATGTCTATGAAGTATAAAGCTTGCATTATGAATTGTAATTATGTTTTAATAGCTGGTGAGCCAAGTTTATATAAGATGGTGGGCTTATGTGTTATTAGGTCAGAGATCCTAAGTGTTAAGGCCGGGAGCCTGCTTTTGTATATATAATCATGCAAAACATTAATAAAAATATAAACATCATTGCATGTAGACCGACCACGATGAATGAGTGATGGGGGACTAAGATTCCACAGAGTGGGTAAGGGATTGGGGGCTGGAAGGTTGGAAAGAGAGGCTAAGTGTTGAGCCTAGGGGCTTAAGTCCTTAGGAATAATATTTTAATATTATTCCAAAAGCCATGTGAAATATATTTTTTGTCCTAAGTTCCTGAAGAGGAACACATGTTGATGGAGTGCATGCAGCTTCATGGGTGACATGTGTCGACCCAGGCACATGTAGTTAAAAACTGCAGAAGTTAGTCATGGAGGGGGTTTCTCCTCATTCCATCATCCTTTGCGTCTGATTTGGGATACCCTCACACAACTGTGAGAATGAGAAAACCGAGACGTCTTCCTGAAGGCCAAAAAAATCATCCATCTGATTCTATTATTGGTTTGCGTCTGCCCTTAACATACCTATGCACCGTTGAGAGAACTAGTCAGGAGGGGAAAGTTGACTTGTGAGTTCCATAACCCAGTCTATCCGCCATTGCAGAGCTAAATCCATACTCGATCTGTCTGTAGGTTGTTTTTTTCTATTTTCCTGAGTGGGTTTGTGTTGTGGTTATCCTCACCGTGTGGGAATTAAGTCAGAATGGGTTGAATAACTGGGTTTTAAGGCCCTTAGTTGAAGAGACAGTCTATCAGGCCCGTGAGAAGCTATTTCCAAGTGAAAGAGTCTACTGGGAAGTGGAATTCTTCCAGAGAGAGTCCAACACTAGCTACGAAGCTCTAAGACTTCATGATCCGTACTGTTGCCAAGACCCAGAGAGGGAGGTGAAGAACTGATGGATTGTGCTTGTGAAGGTGTATACTCTTGGGCAGAACAAGCATGTGGGGAATGAGAGTCTGTGAGTAGTGGGTGTAAGAAGGCATCCTGGGAAGAATCCTTCCAGTTATTCTGTGTAGTTTTCCCTGTAACCTTAGCCTAGACTAGGATTCCAGCTTGCCTTGGGTGGAGCTTAGTCCCAGCTTGGGGGTGACCCACTACTGAGCATGATGAGTAGCATGGTCTAAGGCTGGGAGGTTTGTGGAAGGCTTGCACATGGTTGGTGGAATTACCACAGTTTCAAATATAAGTATCAGCTTATGCTTAATATTATGTTTTGCATGCTTGTGATGCTTATATGTATCATGTATTCTATTGTGCATATGAATTATTGTTAATGCTAGGGATTATTTATGTTAGCAGTAATCTTGTACTTACTCTGAGTTAAATGTGTTTAATATGATTTAAATGCATGTTATTAATTAAGTATGAGAATGATGTCATTCCGCACAGTAGTGTTTGCCCGGCCAGTGGGATGACGGTCGAGGGACGTTACAGTATGGTATCAGAGCCTAGTTTCAATGCTGAGCCTAGATGGGCTGGATAAGCGGTCTTTGAAGCGAGGTTTTGAGAAGAAATTGTGTCTGGAGGAATAATTTCAGACCTCAAAATGTTTTTGAGTGTCAACGGACTAGTTGACCGTGTTGAAAATCTCAGGAGGTGTAGCGGTATTATAAAACTACAACTAGTGTGGTATATGGCCACAGGGAGAGAGAGAACTCCACACCAGAAGTGTTGGATCCATAGAACCTGTACAGAAGGAAAGGAGAACCCTCATGACCATCAAATCTGGAGAACGTGCACAAGGTTTAAAACCCTTTGGAGTTGCACAGGAGTGTGGAAATTGCGATACGCGAAATCCCGAATTTGTCAGGACCGTCCATCGAAAAGGACACATGGAGAGAGATCAAACTTTCACTGAATCTTGACTTGAAATGGTCTAAGGGTGAGTTCGTGAGAATTCACGAAACATGAATTCACAATTGGATCACAACCGTCGATCTAAGAGAGATCTGGATCGTTAATTGTCCAGGAAGAAATTGACATTTCAAGAATAGGGAGGATGAAGGTGGAAAATCCTTCGACCTCGTGATACACAAAATCTAGATAAGTGAAATGTCGTTGAGATCCGAGTCATCAGATCATGGGGAATCAGGACCGTTGGATCAAGCAGATGATAGACCGTAATTTCAGAATTTCGGGAAATGAAGGTTCGAGATGTGTGGATGCATGAACTCCTTATGCCCGAAACTCCGAAACGAAAAGTAAAAGTAGCAGGGCCCCTTGACATCATTAGGAGTGAGGTGGACCTTCTTAAGGACACCATGTGTCACTAACTTGGTGGGCGAAAATGATGTTGTGTGCCCGGAGGGTAAGTAAATCGAATTTTCAGAAGTCGCGGGTTGGAGAGGGAAGTGAGTATGAGAGCCTCGAGGACCAAAACCCTGAAACCTGAAGTCCCAAAGTCCCATAATATTTGAATATGGAAGAACCATAGCAGATTTTAACCATTGGATGTTGGGTAAACGTGGACTGTCGATCCACCCGATTTACGTGAATTCAATAAATCAAAACTCTGGGAGATAGATGTGTGTGCCTTAAACTCTTTGAAGGTCGAAAGCTTGAGTAGCACCTAGTAGTCTAGCATTTGGTCATGACCTTTGCTTACGAGGGTAGGGGCTAAGAAAGAGGGAGTTATCACCCGAAAATTACAGAGCCAAACAGAGCTCAGAAAATTCGTGGAATTGAAACGTTTTCTTATTCACACTGGTTTATGAATGTTGTAGTTTTATTAAGCGTTTAAGGCCTGACAAACTTAGATTGACTGCACGTTGTGTGTGTAGAGTTCAACGAGTGTCAGGACAACCATGAATCGACACCGAGTATAGAAATGGAAGAGGTGTGAATTGCCTCCAATTCAGAGAATGAAAGAGAAGGAAGGGATGTCAACTTGGGAGTCGAAGGATCGAACTCCAATGGGCACAGAAGAGAATTGGATAAGGAAGGGAATGTAATGAAAATCATTGAAAGATTGCAGAAAGATGCCCAGGCTCACCGAGCTGATAGTCGAAAGCTCATGAGGGTCAAGGATAGACAGGGTAAATTCAACTTAAAGATGTTGAAGAGCCTGGAAAGAATAGAAAAGAAATTGGAAAAGGAGAGTGACACAAGAAAAACAGGAAGTCGCAGGACTCCTGAGAGAAAAAGAAGATCAAGGATTGGCAACAGACATCATCGTCACTCCCCAAAGCATTCCGATAGGGAAGCACATAGTAGTTCACGCCCATCCCCTACTAGAAAAGACCGAAGATATGGAATGGATGAATTGAAAGGGGAGATGAACAAGATTAAGCCTCCTACATTTGATGGAGAACATAAGAAGGAGGAAGATGTTGAAACATGGTTGCTTGGCATGAGGAAATATTTCCAATTGTAGAATTATTCCTCTCATGCAGAAGGAAAAATCACGATGTATCAACTAAAAGGAAAAGCATCCATGTGGTGGGATCAACTTGTGCAGGTGCAACATGTTAGAGAGAAAGATATCACATGGAAGGAATTTAAGAGGTATTTCCAGAGGAAATACCTGACTAAAATATACTATGACAGAAAGATGAAGGAGTTCTTTGAACTCAAGATGGG
Organism: Picea glauca; assembly: GCA_000966675.3. Taxonomy (NCBI): domain Eukaryota; kingdom Viridiplantae; phylum Streptophyta; class Pinopsida; order Pinales; family Pinaceae; genus Picea; species Picea glauca. The sequence goes on along the minus strand of JZKD02S1687408.1, from coordinate 1,249,668 downwards.
AAGAATGACCATTGATGAATACGAACGAAGGTTTTTGGAATTACTGAAGTATGTTCCATTCATAAAAAATGAGGCTGTCAAGATTCAGAGGTATCTGAGTGGACTCCCACCTCCCATTGGTGACAAGATTCAGTATGATGATTCTAAGACTATGGAAGAAACAATAATAAGAGTGAAATGATTATATGAGAAACAAAGATAAAATCCTACCTTTCGAAAGGCTTGGGATGACCAGAAGAAGTTTAAGAAAGAACAGAAGCAGGAGGGAAACTAACCTCCCTTTTTAAGAAATAGTCCTCAAGGAAATCCATCGTTTAAAGAGACAAGGATGGATGAAGTGGGGGAACATAGGTCGAGATAGACGCCCATTCAGTGTTGGGGCTGTAAAGAGAATCACAAGTATAGAGACTGTCCCCATAAAAATGGCAAAGCAAGAGCTGTCCATAATGTTCAACAAGATGAAATAGTGGAGGACATAGGCAATAGAATGCCAAGGATCTATGTAGCTCTGGAAAATAAGAAAGATGAATTTCAGTCACACATGATTGAAGTGGAAGGTATGATTAATAACCAACCATTTATTATTTTAATTGATTCAGGGGCTAGACATAGTTATGTAGATCCTAGGGTGGTGGAAATTTTGCATTTATCAAGAAGAAAACATGAAAAGTCTTGGTTAGTGTAGTTGGCTATAGGAACCAAGAGGAAAGTCACCGAGTTAGTTAAGTCATGTTTGGTGGACAAGAAGGGATTGAGCACGAAGGTTGAATTGAATATTCTACCTTTAGGCTTTTATGACTGTTTAATTGGGATGGACTAGTTAGACCGGTGCTATGCCCTCCTAGAGTATCGTAACAAGGAATTTACATGCCTGGATGAGGAGGGGAATTGGAAAACAGTCCAAAGAATTCCCATAGTTTTGGTTATTAGAGAAATCTCAGCAACGCAGTTGAAAAAATGCTACATGAAAGGCTGTCAATTGTTTGTATCCCGTGTGGAGGAAGCATCCATAGATGAAGTCTCAAAAATTGGATACCATGCGATACTAATAGAGTTTGAAGACGCATTTCAGGAGGTACCCAGACTACCTCCGAAGAGAGATATCGATTTCTCTATAAATTTGATGCCTCAAGCAGCTCTAGTGTCAAAAGATCCTTATAGAATGAGTACGCCAGAGCTGAAAGACTTGCAATTGCAACTTGAAGAGCTTCTAAAGAAGGGGTACATTCACCCAATTGTTTCACCTTGGGGTTCCCTGGTCCTTTTCATGAAGAAGAAGGATGGGATATTGAGGTTGTGCATTGATTTAAGACAGTTCAACAAAGTAACTATCAAGAACAAGTATCCTCTGTCGAGGATCGATGATCTTTTCAATTAGTTGGAAGGTGTGAAAATATTTTTGAAGATAGATCTCAGATCGAGATATCACCAGGTAAGAATAAAGGATGAAGACATGGGCAAGACCTCCTTTAGAACAAGGTATGGTCATTACGAGTTCACAGTGGTACCGTTTGGGCTGTCGAATGCACTTGTTGTTTTTATGTGCTTGATAAATGGTGTATTTAGGGACTAACTGGACAAGTTTGTCATAGTCTTCTTGGATGACATTTTGGTGCATTGCAAGTCAGAGGAAGAGCATAAACAACACCTGAGGATGGTACTGCAAGTGTTGAGAGAACACCAACTATATGCTAAGTTGAGCAAATGTTTGTTTTATCAAAGGCAGATCCATTACTTGGTGCACATTATTTCAGAAGAAGGGATCACCATGGATGCTGAGAAGGTCGATGCCATTAGAGAATGGTCAGCACCAAGGAATGTGGTGGAATTTATATCCTTTATGGGTCTAGCAGGCTATTACAGAAGGTTTCTCAGTGGGTTCTCAAAGATAGCTCACCCCATCACTTCCTTGCAAAGGAAGGAGGAAAAGTTTCAGTGGACTAAAGAGTTTGAGAAAAGTTTCCAACAATTGAAGCAGTTGTTAACCAGCACTCCAATCTTGAGGATTGCAGATCCAAATGTGGATTTTGTGATGTGCACAGATTCGTGTAAAGAAGGGTTGGGAGGAGTTCTCAGTCAAAATGGATTTGTAATCTGTTATGAGTCCAGGAAGCTGAAAGAGCACGAGGATAATTATGCCACTCACGATTTGGAGTTGGCAGCAATCGTTCACGCTCTAAGGAAATGGAGGCATTACCTCATGGGAAGGAGGTTTGTACTTAGAACAGACCATAATGGTCTGAAATATTTGTTTGATCAACCAAGCTTAAACACTAGATAAAGTAGGTTGCTGAAATTTTTGTGTGAGTACGACTTTGAGATCAAGCATATCAAAGGAAAGGAGAATAAAGTGGTTGATGCACTCAGCAGAAGGGTGCATGAATTACATGCTACAACCATTAGCATGTATCAGACTTATATTAAAAGTAGAATTTTGGAGGCTGCAAATGTAGATCTGTAGTATAGAGAATTGGTAGCTAAGCTACAACAGGGTAATAAGCCACAGAAGATGGAAATTTATAAATTGGAAATAGATGGAATACTATTGTACAAGAACATAATTTTTGTACCCAATGTCCGGTGCTTGAAATAGATGATTTTGCAGAAGATGCATAATGTGCTTTATGCAGGGCACCTTGGATATCAGAAAACAATAACAATGGTCAAAAGCCATTACTTTTGGCCGGGTATGAAGAGAGATATCGTTGAATACATCACCAGATGTATGGAGTGCCAAAAAGTTAAAGCTGAGCATAGGCACCCAATAGGGTTGGTGCAACCTTTACCCATTCCTAAGTGGAAGTGGGAAGTGGTGACAATGGATTTTATTACAAGATTGCCTAGAGAAAGAAAGCTGGATGATTTGATCATGGTAGTGGTGGACAAGCTTACAAAAGCTGCCCATTTTATTCCACTGAAAACTACTCACAAGGCAACAAATGTTGCTGGTATTTTTGTGAAGGAAGTGGTACGATTGCATGGAATTCCTAAAATGATTTTGTCTGACAGAGACTTGAAATTCACCTCAAATTTCTGGAAAGGATTGTTCAAAGGATTCAGAACGAATTTGAACTTTAGTACAACTTATCATCCTGAGTCTGATGGATAGACAGAGAGGGTGAATATATTAATAGAAGACATACTGAGAATGTATGTGATGGACAAACCATCAAGATGGGAAGACTACCTGCACTTGGTAGAATTCGCCTACAATAATGGGTATTATGCATCGTTGAAGATGAGTCCATTTGAAACACTTTATAGAAGAAAGTGAAATACTCTAGTGAGATGGGAAAATTCAGATGATAGAGTAGTAATTGGGCCAGAGTTGCTCAAGGAGATGGAGGACCAAATGATAAAAATTAAGCAGAATTTGAAAGTTGCCTAGGATAGGCAGAAAAGTTATGCTGATAAGAACAGAACCCACAGAGAGTTCAAAGTGGGTGATCATGTTTTCCTAAAAGTGAAAGCTAACAAGAGTTCCCTGAAGCTGGGAAGTTGCACCAAGTTGGCAACCAGATTTTGTGGGCCATTTGAAATCCTAGAAAGGATTGGGATAGTTGCATATATGCTTGCATTACTTGCATCTATGACTGTACATAATTTGTTTCATGTTTCATTTCTTAAGAAATATATACCAGATGCTAATCATGTTATCGATTGGAATGTGATTCAGGTGGAACAAGAAGGTGTCCCGCAAGTGCATCATGTGCGCATATT
>JZKD02S1687408.1:1190888-1205842 GCA_000966675.3 Picea glauca | reverse complement strand
AAGTTTACTCACAAAATCCTATTCCAAGGCCCTAAATCCTAAGCTTGTTTGTGTACCCTGAAAAATAAAATTGTTTCTAATCAATTTTAATATTAAGCGTTAATTTTAATGGATTTTTCTTACTCAAGAGGTGCAGTTGTGAAACTGATGATCTTATGACTCAACATATAAAATAAAAGAAAATGGAAAATCACTCCTAAGTACTAGTCTTATTTTCCAAAGAAATAGCATGCTTCTAAATGTTATGCACCATGCAATCTCTTTTAATTTAAATGAAATGCAATATTTCCTATCATGTCAAAACTAATGCAATTTAAAAAAAATTCAAATGATTTAAATAATGTGCAAAAAGGAAAAAAAATAATTATTTTCAATATAATGAAATGAAAATGCAAGGACTAAATAAACAACCTCTCAGAAAGACTCTACTGTAAGCACCAAGAAACAAGCCAAGAAGGAAACCAATAAGAAACTAACCAGAACTAAAATGCAAGGACAATAAATATGAGGAAAAAGACTTTTTCAAAGAATTCAACAATGAAGCATCTTCCTATCACTCTATAGGTACTCAACAATCCGGACAGGGACCAAAGAAGTCTCAACAACCCACAAACATCACCCAACAATCACTAAAACTAACCAAAAATAAAAAGGAAATAGTGTACATAAGTGTTCAAGGAATAGAAAAATATATACGCACCCTAAACACTAACATCATGCATATGTACACAACTATGAAGGGAAAACCCACGTATATCAAGAAATACACTAACTAGGAAAAAATTAGGTCAATAAATTTAGGTACAAGGAAATACAAAAGTTGTCAAGCAATAAGCATCAGAGAAGCTCAATAAAACAAAGAGAAATTCAAGAAAAAAATCACCCAAATAAATCCTAAATGAATAAATATCCCCAGTGGAGTCACCAATTCAATTATGAGAAAAATATCTCTATGGCTTGAGGTAAATCACAAAAACTCAAATGAAACCCATAAATCAACTCTAATCTCAAGTATTCTAGATGAATGAAAATAGAAACAAGGGAAAGGCTAGGATCCCACCTCTTTGGGATGTTCGAAGAAGACCACTATCAAGATTGAAATCCAATTCTCAACACCTATAACTTGTCCTCAACATTAAAGATACATAGGCATATGGAAAGTATATAATATGTTAGCATGTAAACTAGCATAATCCATTAACATGTATTACAAATTTACCCATGGAAATAACATAAGTATTTGTGACATATAATTAAACGATAAAAGAGTCCTTCTATTAATGAAATCAATAGAAGTACATAGGTGAAAAACTTCTATGTCGACACATCTTAGAACTAAGAAACTAAGTCCCTCCACCACGTCCTTCACCGCTTTAATCCTTCACAAAGGCAAGCTCACAAGTAGTAGGAGTAATAGAGTTTCTCCTTCACAAGACAGGAAGAGCTTTCGGGATGAACACAAGAGAAGTTTAGACTTTCAAGAAAAAAGGGATGTAGACTCAATAAGAGGTGAAATTTCTCCAGATTGTTTGTGGTTACTGTTGTAACCTAGGTCTAGACCTCTGGATCTCCTCTCTCTTTTCCCTATGCCTTCGTCAATTTTTTCCTTTTCTAGTTGATAAAGTTGTTTTCCCATCTGTTTAATAACTTGGTTTTCTTTGTTGTCTTGCTTGACTAATTCTTTGCACATAATTTTTTTGTTTTTCTTGAAGGATAAAACGGATGTCATGTTTGGTTCAGAATTCTTGTCATCATGTTTTCCATTGATTGAGCTCACAAAAAGTTGACCAAGCCTTTTTGTATGCATAGGAAATGCCCGTAGACAAACACAACAGTCTAGAGCAGTCAACATCGGGCTCGGATTGTGGGAACAGACAGGTTAAATTTTGATGGTGGAGATCCATCCAACCAATGAGATCAACAATTTTTGTGCATTCAGAGTGTCAAAATCACACGGGGTTTAAAATCAAGAGTGGACCCACAAAGTACATGAACACATGAAGTCCCAAAGTGAATCTAGATCGTCCATCAACAAGGACATGTGGAGGTAAATCTTTCACTTCAGAGACTTAGCACTCCAGGAGATTTCCAAGAACAACATTACAAACTATTGAAGCTCGAACACTCGAAGTACTGAAGTGAATTTGGACCATCCATGAATGAGGACATGCGGTGACGGATCTCCCTCTTAAGATATATGAAACTTCAGAGGATTGTGCGAGAAAGGAGACAAAAACTCCTGAAGCCCAAACTCCCGAAGTGAATATGGACCGTTTATATCTAGAGGCCACATGGAGGTAGATCTGTCACTTCGAAAATGTGACACTCTGGAGGATGGTGATAACTATGCATTGAAAATCTCTGATGCTTGAACTCCTGAAGTAATTATGGATCATTGATCTCAAATCAATATGAATCATTGATCCTTGCAATAGGTAAGAAATGAATATCACTTGTATCACATATTGTGACATGATAGACGACCACACTTCATTACGGAGATGTAAACTACTCGAACATTAATTTTGTAAAGCAGTCTCGCAATTGGAACCATGGTATTGTTGGAAAGGTACGTGGCAGATTGTGGGGGTTGGAGCGGTGTGGACCCAAACCACCTTTGAAAACTTCTGCAATCATGTGCTTAAATGACATTAGGTCACCGCGTCACCTCCACATCACCTCCACTCATCTCCACTTCATCTACATCCACGTCATCCACCTCCCACATATCATGTCTTCCTATTGTACGTTCACCTCCATGTATTCTTGTTCATGAATAGGTCATCACAGTGAAAGAGAGGAGAAGGGTCAGTTATAGTCGAGATAAAGTGCAATTAGCTTCCAAAATATTTGACACAGATAGAGAGTCAAGTCTCAGTCACAGGTCGATACAGATTGGTTTCATAATAGTTGAGCAGACTACCTCTTCCTCAAGTAGAGATATTATCATGCAGCTAGTTGTCTTTAGTGGCCTCCAAAATCTCACAGGCATGCCATTACTCAACAAAAATCTTTTTTCTATCACTCCAAGGCCTATTTTCTTCCAAGTCAGTTCCTTCAGTGCATGCATCAGTTCTATCTCAGAGACAATAGTATTTTTTAGTTGATTAATTCCAGTATTTTTTTAGATTAGATACAAGAGTGGTCTTCTCTGTGTGATAAGAACCACTCTTGCTGATTAAGTCTAGTGTCTTAGTGAAGTTAATAAATTGTTCTACAAACAATTACCTAAAATTAGGCCTCAGTCCCCTAAGGACGAGAACCTTTGTAACTATGTTAAATAGGAGGTCTTTGAATGTTTTGAGGTTCATATTTTTTGGGAAATAATAACACTACATCAGACTGGTTGGACCTGTTCTATGCATGGATTAAATCTCTCTACCTAGTGAACATACTCTTGATGACAGTGTTTCGCTCAAATCTTCATGTGTTTTTATCTTATCTTGAATGGAGTTTTTGATTTGTGCAAAGTACATGTTATTTCCTTTCATCTATTATGCAACTTGTCTTTATTGATATGTAACCTGTGAAGACAGCTAATTCCCGATGAATATTTTCTTTTATCACAACCTGAAGGAGTAATTATGTCTTGATACACGTTTAATGTCTTGAAATGATATTTTAAAGTATTGAACTTCTTGCAGTAGATTATTCATTGAGTACTTTGTTGTTTCCTTTTGTTTTTTTTTTATTTCACTGGTATGTCATTAGTGTGCCACCACCCATGGAGGATCCTCATCCATGTTATTTTTCCAACCCAACCTCACTTTTGTCTTGATAGAATAACCTTCTCAAAAACCAACAAAAAATTAAAAGAAGCAACCATTCTAAACTGATAGGTGGCCTAGCTTTTCCCTTTAGCAGTCAGGTGTAGACCTTAGGACCAACATCTTCTAGCACTATTGTCTGGGAACAAAGTAACGAAATATATTTCCCTAGGATAATGACAATGATCATATCTGATATTTTATGGTGAAAAAAGACCAGACAAATTCAAACTTCATATCATTCGGCTAGCGACTCCATGGGTAAAGAATCCAATGGCGACTGCACAGTCTTAAGAAGTCATATTTTCAGATGGAATCCATCTTGGCTTGGAGGTTTGCTCCATTAAATTTCTTAGTTGTTCTTGGTTTTTCAAATTTTTTTCCTACTATAGATGAGTGTGGTGATTTTTTGCCTAGATTTATATAACATAGAGATGACAACCCTGCTGAGCATTTACTTGAGTTTCATGAGCTCATGCATCCATGGGGAGTACATCATGAGGATGTATTAATGAATATGTTCATGTACTCATTATAGGGATATGCTCGTGAGTGTTATCAATCCTTTCCCCATGCTAGCATCTCCTCCCTGGAACAATTCCATGTTGCATTCAATAAGCATTGTAAAATGTTTTTTCCAGTTGATTTACTTTTTTAGAACTGCTGTGAAGAATTTGAATCTCATATTCGACAATCACTTATTAGTTCTTCTAGTAGTGAAAATAAAGGGGACTTTTCTGTTGAGAAAGTGAGGGAAGATTTGGTTACATATGAGTCTTCTTATGATCCTTTTATTCAAAAATATGATGTTGGGAATTAAATTAATGATGAAATTGATGATAACAAGGATTTCGATACATCTTGCAATAATCTAGGTGACTTAGATAGCCATTGTTATGCTACATCTATTTTTATATGTTCTCATAAAGATTTGATTAACTATGAGGAAAGTGATGTTGAAGGTCAGGAGAAATTTTATTCCCTTCCTTATGAAATTGTTGAGCAACAAGAAATATATAAGTCTAAAGATGAAATTCTGGAGCTAGAACGAAGAAAAACTAGCAATGTAGAAGATGTACCCGTTCATTTCAAATAACAAGATGAGTAGTATCAGGGGTATTTTGTTTCCCTTTATGGTTGTGAATCACATGAATTTCATGATCCTTTTCAACGAGGACAGGAGAAACTCAGTCTTGTCTATAGTGCATATCTTACAAAACAACAACTTTGTCCTCTCAAACAGTTGGAGGATCTTCATGAGTTTCAAGATCCAATAGCAAGATGGATGGATTCTTATTTTCCAAAATACCAAAGGTTGGAAGTTTTAGCATGATCATCATTTGCAACTATAAGTACCAGATGCCTGCCAACTTTTTGTCGCATTTGATATATCCTCTTTGGATTATTCTAAATAGTGACCTGGACAGAGTTACCATTCTTATTCAAGTGTTTTATTGGTTTCTTTGGAAGTAGAATTACACATGATTGAGTTGGTTTTCAGCTGAATATAGTAAGTAGTAGGAGAATAAGCTCATAGTTCAAGCATTATTTTTTATTTTTAGCTCGTAGATTGTTTTTTGGTGTGTTGGTTTTTAGTAGCTTGTTTGAGTAGGAGACTCTGTAGCCCAACAAAGGCACTGGGGTTTAGCTGTAGTTTCAAGTTTCAGTAAATGCTCCATAGCCCAACAAGGCACTGGGGTGTAGTCTTAGTTTATAATTCAATAAAATGCATGGTTGAGACACAGAAGAAGATAACACGAGGCTGGAAAACAAACAAAGGTAATAAATGGAATGTAAGAGAAATTATTTGATCTCAAGGAACCAATCTACAGTTCTTAGAACCTCACAGGGATGAAATATCCCTAGTTGGAGACAATGTTGTAACCTAGGTCTACACCCCTGCCTCCCCTCTCTCTTTTCCCTATGCCTTCGTCGAATCTGTCCTTTTCTGGTTGATAAAGTCATTTTCCCATCTGTTTAATAACTTGGTTGTTTTTTTTGGCTTGCTTAACTCATTCTTTGTGCAAATTTGTTTTGTTTTTCTTGAAGGATAAAATACATGCCGTATTTGGTTCAGAATGCTTATCATCATTTTTTCCATTGATTGAGATCACAACAGGTTGACCAAGCCTTTTTGTATGAACAGGAAACGCCAATGGACAATCACAACAATCTAGAGTGGTCAATTTAGGGCTCTGAATGTGGGAACAGACAGGTCAACTTTCGACAGGGGAGATCCATTAGGCCAATCATACCGACAATTTTCATGCATTTGGAGTGCAAAATCATGCAGGGTTTAACATCAAGAGTGGACCCACGAAGTACATGAACACCCAAAGTCATGAAGTGAATCTGGACCTTCCATCGGCAAGGACACGTGGAGGAAGATCTCTCACTTCAGAGACTTAACACTCCAAGAGATTTCCAAGAACAATATTACAAACTCCTGAAGCCTGAACACCCAAAGTCTCGAAGTGAATCTAGACCATCCATCAATGAGGACACATGGCGAAAGATCTCCCTCTTTAGATATACGACACTTCTAAGGATTGTGCGAGCAAGGAGACAAAAAATCCTGAAGCCCAAACTCCCAAAGTGAATCTGGACCGTCCATATCCAGAGGCCACGTGGAGGAAAATCTCTCACTTTGAAAAAGTGAAACTCCAGAGGATGGTAAGAACTATGCATTAAAAAGGCCTGAAGCCTTAGCTCCCGAAGTAATTGTGGACCTTTGATATCAAATCAATAAGAACCATTGATCCTTGCAGCAGGTAAGAAAGGAATATCAATCAGATCACAGATTGTGACACGATTGATGACCACACTTCATTGTGGGGATGTAAACTACTTGAATGTTAATTTTCCAAAGAGGTCCCGCAAGTAGAACCATGGTATTTTTGGAAAGGTATGTGGAATCTTGTGGGGGATTGTAGGGGTTACAACGATGTGGAACCAAAACACCTTTGACAACTTCTACAATCACATGCTTAAATGACATCAGGTCACTACGTCACTTCCACTCGCCTCCACTTCATCTACATCCACATCTTCCACCTCCATGCATCATGGCTTCTTATTGGATGCTCACCTCCATGTCTTCCTATTCATGACCAGGTCATAACAGTGAAAGAGAGAAGAAGCGTTAGTTAAAATTGAGACGGGGTACACTTAGCTTTTGAGAGCTTAGAAATAGACATAGAGTTAAGTCTTAGTCATAGGTTGATGCAGATTGGTTCCAGAACACTTCAGCATACTACCTCTTCCTCAAGTAGCGATCTTATCATGTAGATAGTTGTCTTCAGTGGCCTCCAATAGCTCACAGGCATGCCATTACTCAACACAGAGCTCTGTTCTATCACTCCAAGGCCTATTTTATGCCAAGTCAATTCCTCTAGCACATGCATCAGTTCTATCTCAGAGACAATATTAGTTTTTAGTTGATTAATTTCATTATTTTCTTATATTAGATACAAGAGTGGTCTTATGTGTCTGATAAGAACCACTCTTGATGATCAAGTCTAGTGTCTTAGTGAATTTAATAATTTTTTCTATAAAGAGCTATCTAAAATTAGGTCTCAGTCCCCTAAGTACGAGAACCCCTGCAGCTCTGTTACATAGGGGGTCTTTGAATGTTTTGAGGGTCAATTGTTTTGGGAAAGAATAACACTACATCAGACTGGTTGGACCCATTCTATACATGGCTTAAAGCTCTCTACCTAGTGAACATACTCTTGATGACAGTGTTTCATTCAAACCTTCATGTGTTTTTATCTTATCTTGAATGCAAATTTTTATTTGTGCAAAGTACATGTCATTTCTTTCTAGCTATTGTGTAAATTGTCTTTATTGATATGCAACCTATGAAGGCAGGTAATTCCTGGTGAATATTTTCTTTTATCGCAACTTGAAGGATTAATTGTGTCTTGATACACGTTTAATGTCTTGAAATGGAATTTTAAAGTATTGAAATTCTTGGAACAGATTATTCATTGACTAGTTTTTTGTTTCCCTTTGTTTTTATTTTATTTCATTGGTTTGTCATTAGTGTGCCAGCAGCAAAGGAGGACCCTCATCCATATTATCTTTCCAACCCAACCTTTGTTTTGTCTTGATAGAATAACCCTCTGACCAACCAAAAAAAAATTAAAAGAAACAATCATTCTAAACTGATAGGTGGCCTAGATTTTCCCTTTAGTAGTTAGTGGCAGACCTTAGGACCAACAATTACAACAACGTATGATTGTCAATTCTTGTATAATGTTGAATTTATAGCCTACAAATGGACTTGAAGGGTCGATTTGGAGCATTTATGGGATATGGAAGGTTAAGGATCATGGATCTCGTGACTTGGCATAGAAGCCTAACATATTTTTAATTTTTTTAGAATAAAGCCTAATGTACATGAGATGTAATGGAGAAACCTACGTATACACATTCTCTCTAACTGAGACCTAGGTGTGTCGACAAAAAATTGAATTCTTGATTTTCCAATGAGCATAATGGGGGTTTTGGGTCTACATGGGGAAAGGGAAGGTCATCAAATCATGATGCATGTAGAGTGGAAATATATGTTATAATACTTTATCTCTACATCCTTTTTTACCCAACCTAATGGATAGGGGCTAGGATGATCTTGAACCTCAATTACAACCTTGCTTACCAGATATGATTTTATGAGATAACTTGTGAACTAAAGTCAAAAAAATCATCTATTTTCATCATCTTGACCTGGATCCTTATGTGGAAGAGCTTGGTCATCTCCTTCTCTTCCTAGTGATGAAGGATACTTAGATTCACCACTTGATTGGTTGAATATATGCCTAAAATATTCTTTTTCTTTCCATCCTTCTTGTGGTTCTTTGAGTTTAGCTATGGATGTAGTTTCCAACATTTTCCTCGATGTGGCCATGTATGTTGCAATGATTTCAATGGTTGTTGGGATATTTTCCCTAATATGCAATGGAAGTTTTATTGTTATATTTTCTCCCTTTCCACTTCTTCTTCCCCACCTTGTAATCTTCCTAAATCTTTTTCTTCTTTGAACCACTTGGTTTCCCCTTCCTTTTGCCAATTTTTTCCAGGTGTTGTGTTTGTACATATACCTCATTCAATTTCCTTAGATTGAATAACATAACCTGCTTTCATAGATGACTATGAAAACCCCTCAGATACTTGAGGAGAACGTTTGGGTTCTCGGGAGATATACCCAACATGATGGCCATATTTTTGAACTTAGTGGTGTAATTATATACACTCTTCCCTTTTCTCTTCCTAAAGTAGTGTCGCTAGATCCATTGGTCCTATAACTACCAGATACGATAGAATTGGGACTTGATGAGGTTTTTGAATTACTCCCTTATGTTTAATAGTGGATCCTAAGTGTTTTCATATGGATTTCCCACCAAGTTAAAGCATGACCCTCTAACTTCAATCTAGCAAATGAAATTTTATGCTCTTTATCTATATGGTGAATGCTAAAATAAACTTCTAGTTGTTGCAACCAATGATTCAATTTTAATGCATCGAGATCATGTTGATATGGATTTATGTCCACTTTTGCTTCCATATTGAATAGGGATTGTGAAGGGTTTACAACACTCAAACTTGGCTACTATTTCTCAAATTCCTTCCATGACTCATTTATTAACTCTTCTCAATCTCTTGATTTTCCCTTTGATCCGATCTCTGAGTTAAAGCCTCCATCATCTCTGAATGGTTCAATCTTCCTACGTATATACCATGAGGATGTTCATATTGCGACTAACTTTAGCAACTTGCATTTCCAACCGCACAAATCTCTCTTGTATTGGATATCAAATATTATTATGAACAAACTCATCTGCCATGGACAGGGATTCTATAACTCCTCATTAAGCTGATTCTTTGATTCTGCAACTTCCCACAAATAAAAAAAATAAAATCTTCTCTAATACCAACATTATCTATGAATTTTCATGGATATTCTATTGGAACAGTTCATCCCCAAAAATATGACAAATAAAACTAAAATATACACTATGAAGGTTAAATTCCTTTAGATTCCACAATATTTAGTTACTAATTTTTGTTGATGCATGAAATAGATAAAATGTGTAAAACATAGAATAATAAAATATAATCACACACCATACAAAAATGACACAAATATTTTCTATGGGAAACCCTTATGGGAGAAAACTTAGCTAGAAGGTGAGGTTGGTCTGCTCTCTTTTCTTTAGTATTTAATAATGCAAGTACAAAGGAGAATGAACTCTCTATGGAGATACCTGAGTATTTTGGCCTGTTAGAATAGTACAAAACACTAATTCCCTTTGTCATTCTCTCTAATTTCCCACTCCCAATTTCACTACTCAGCTATGGAAAACAATACAATAGTATAGAATGGAACCACTTTTCCTCCTGGTGGCCTCATATTTAGCCTAGCCCAATAGCCATATAGGGGTAGTTTTTTTCTTTCTCAACCCTCAATTATGATAGGGTTTTGAACCTTCTAGAGTTCATGAGTAATGGAGGATAATGTGGCATCTTATTGTAGCATGGTGGTAAACAAAGTAGGTTAACTTGTAGGAGGAATAACTTTTGCATACAATCTTTGATTGATGCATGGTATACACCCTTGGAAAGGTATCCGAGTGTATAACACCATCAAGGGAGTGTGAAAAAGTTTCAGACATGAGAATAATTAAAAAAATCATTTAATGCCTTAAAATGGATTTTAGGGGTTCGAGACCCCAGTTTTTAAAACTCGGACCTGCCACTAAAATGGTCGTGCAAGTTGATTCCTCCAATTTTTTCCACTCTAAAAGCACTGAGATAGATGAAAAATAATATAATGATCCAATATGGATTACCTTCACACCTCAAACCTTGGTGAAGAGACACATTTCATTCAAAGTGTTATAGAGTATGGAAAATATTTCCATGATGAGAAAACCCCATAGAACTAAAAAAACCTTAGACCCTGTAACAAACCCTAGACTCACTTCTAGGCACTTGTCACAAAAACCCAACTATGTCATATATATAAATTTATAGTTTTTCTCTTACGTTTTCATTAATTATATATTACTACTGATTAATTATATACACCATCCTTAAAGGCTCATATAATCCTTGTACTTCACTCTGATACCAACTTAAGTAGTCCCTCCATATGAAGCAATATTAAATCCCAACAATAACATACCATACCATGCATAAATTATAATAATATTCATAACTATACCACAATGTAGTCATGCAAAAAAACATAAATTAATCATATATATAAATAAACATAATATTAAGAAAATAAAAGCATAACAGAGCACTTATCTTTATGTAAAATCACCAACTAGTTGTATACCTCTAATATTCTACCCAACCATATACACTACTATTCTATCACCCTCAACAACAGGTCACCCTTGAGCTAGGGTTATGACTCCACCAAGGAAAAGGCTATGTAAACCAATTAGAGTCTCACAGTTAGCACAATAATGGCTAAGACAAGGTAAAAACATATAGCATCAGTTTTGTTAGCACTTTGTAATTTATTTGGGATGTATCAAAGAAACCCCAAGGCAACCTAAAACAAACTTTAGGTTGTGTTATGACCTATACAACTAGAGAGGGATCTCTCAAATAGGTGAACACTAAAAGTACTAAAAATGATTTAGCAATGAGCACACAGAGTTCATATTCTAGAATAGGACATGTTTTGCTTTTGTTTTAAAAGGGTTGGTAGGACAAACAAGAGAAGGGAACCATTGGAAAATGGGGTCAAAGCATGAACTTAGAAATATTGATTCAATAGTTGGTGGTGTACTCTCAGAAAGAAAAGGAAAGGTGAGTATTTTTCTTCAGTAAATGATCAATATTTGATTGGTAGAGGAAAAGAGGAAAGGACATCCCATTACACTAAGAACACCTAACAAAGGGTGATTTATTAATGTAACTTTAGAAGAAAATAGAAAGGAGATAGATCATCATGGACAGAGAAACAAATATAGATGAATTATGAACATGAAATCCTTAACATTTGAACAAGTATTTACTGTATGAATGGAGCATCAAATGTAAATGAATTCCAAACATTTACTCTCAGCTAAATACTAGAAAGAACAAACAATAATTGAAATAAGCATTAACAGGAAAAACACACTGATAACAACACCATGATGAATCTTTGCCTCCAAAAGCATAGTACTTTTATATTAATTCATAAGGATGTTCTAAGAAATTGATACACAGTCCAATAGCCTCTCTAGATGAAACTCCAACCCCTTTTACCTACAAAATCATAGTTTAAATAATAAAAGCAATTATGCAATTGTTCATATTTTGTTGGAAATAAAATCATGTAAAAATAAACTAAAAATAAATTTGGTTGCAGTGGATCTAGAATGCTGAAGATTGCTGGAAGTTGCTGGAATCAAATTTGGAACTAGTTCCTTGAAATTTGGATTTTTACTGCCACATATGTTCTTATTCCTTTGAATTTTGATATACTCCTAAAAATGCTCAACTGAGATTCGAAATGCCAAGAATTAATTTGTATAAAATTGATGTCTTACTTGGATAAGCTTTGCCATCCATTGTCATTTAACTTCCTTCAAATTTGCCTGAAAAATTCATTTGTTTCTCAATTGTTTCCTTTAAATATGGGACTGGTTGAATGTGTGCCTGAAATAAATCATTGCCTACCACATTCTCTTTGAAATTCTACTTGTACTCTTCCAAATATGATTTTATTTATCCATATCTACCTGAGAAATATCAATTTTCAAATATTTGGGAATAAAATATTTTGATAAAACTATTTCCCAAATATTTCTTTAACCTCTAACATTACATTTCCACATTTCCATTGAAGATCATGGTTTTGAAAATCCATGCCTTGGTTACCATATCCCGTAAAACTTCTCCATTATTTTGAAACTTGATCTTATGAATTTCACAAATGAAATTCAAAAATCTTTTCTGAAAACCATCCATTGTTTCTAAAAACCATGTCTTGTTTTGCCCAATAAATATTACCATTTTACTGTGAAAACTATTTACTGGTTTTCTTCTTGTGGTTTTGAAAACCATGTCTTGGAAACCATATTTGGAAAACTATGAAAATATCCCTTCATCTTCCCCTTTAACTTCTGTAAAAACTTTGTATAAGAAATTATAATTCACGTGCAATTTCTTCTTTGTAATTCCTTTCCTTCTTATATCCATAGCATAAAACATTTATTTCTTTGCTCTGTGAAATTAAATATTATTTTTACCTCTCTAAAAATTTTCCACCGTAAACGTACTTATGGAAAATTTATTCTCATAAACCTTCATGCCACACATTTATAAAACCAAACCAATATGGTAAATGGTATTGCAATGGTTTTGTGGAGTTTGCGAAGAGTGGTTTTAATCCACACCACTTTGACCTCCACAATGAACTATATAATAACAGGTACCCTAACATCAAAACAATGGTTTGGCTTGTGGAAGCACTTTAGGAGATTAACCCCCGATCATTTTCAACCTCCCCAATGAACATTGGTCGTTTTCCTTTCACCCTTTTTTACTTTTCTACTTTAAGTTAATATTTATTGAGATGTGCCCATGACTTGGTGCTTAATATGAATTATTTTTGGATTAAATATTAATATAAATATTTTAATATAAAAATATTTATATCAATAATTATAAACTTTTTCCATTTTTCTAACAACTTTGGGCATCTGAGGATCATCACATGACTTTGGGGATAAGATAAGGGAGCTTAAGGTTAATAAAAAGAAAGGAATATATTAAAGTTTTGATGGGAATATGATAATAAGGGTAAAAGTGAATGAAGTGATGCGACCAAGGAATTTAGATAAGAATTAAGGCGAGATATAGGTTTGGGATATTTTCCAATTTTGACTCATGGAGGACATGACTATTTTGGATGATTAGTCAATTGAAGGCTTTAGGTGATGGGAACTTGATGGAGCTAGTGAAAATTTTTGAAAATATGAGTGGAAAGATAGCACAAGGACAAGAGGCTTTGTAAAAATTAATACAAGTTAGAATGTGATAACAAGTTCCAACCTATAGATTCTCATTTCCCATTAGCATTCACAACCCAAGGAAATCTAACCCCTTCATTGTAGTTTAATCCATCATTCTATCCTACTTCCCTTCCATCTCTCTATCACAGGCTAGCCAAGAAGTCTCAGAACATGTGGCTCCGAGAAATCCAGTCAAACTCAAGAGTCTACATGCACCCTATAAGCCTCACACCTAGGTAAACCCATTCACAATAATTCTCTTTCCAAGGCTCCATCATTTCCCAAGGAAATCCAAGGATAATTGGACACCCAAATCTACCTACGATTTAAAGGGTTCACAATTTCATAGGGTTGCAATGGCTCTATAGTTCACACTTAATAAATAATGGTAAGAATGATAGAATGAATGAGAACTCTTGAATTTTCCACTAAAACTAAATATTAAATATGCATGTTTTCTTTTTCATAAGTTGCACTCAAAGAGCTACTCACCCAACACCTGTGATCCAAAAAATCCTTAGATGATGATAATTTTAAATACATATAAACATCTACTTGATATTCTAACTAAAATGATCGCTTGACTATTTTGAGAATTAAATGCAAAGAAATTATCCATACATTTCCACATTAATAATAATTAACCTGCAAATAATCAAACTCGAAATGAAAAACTATAATATAATCACATACACAACTTGGAAAAATCATAGTTCACCCAATTTATGATACCTCTCTGGGTCAGCTTCCAATAGAGACATTTTTTTATTAATTCTCAAATGATTTCTCTTACAATGACCTTTGTACATGTTTCTCACATGCAAAAACACAGTGCACCATTGAATTCTTGGAGAAAAATCATGGAAAATTGATATAAAATACTTGAAATTTCGTTAAGGTACCCCTCGACACTCTTTACGATGTAACAAAAAACAATTGTGCACGCTTCGACACAAATTACGAGGAAACTACATTAATTGTGTATATAGACTTGGTTTGTGCACCATTAAATAGGGAATGCCCCTAACTATATCTCAAAATTTAAGGTCATAATTAAATACAAATTAGTTGGGTTGTTTAAACAAATTCACACTTTGGTGCATTGGTTAGATCTCTCTCTCTCTCTCTCTCTCTCTCTCTCTCTCTCTATATATATATATATATA
>JZKD02S1687408.1:1156499-1168664 GCA_000966675.3 Picea glauca | reverse complement strand
ACTCCAAAGTGGTCCCCTTATGGTGAAATCCCTCATGGGAAGACGCTTTGCGGATTGAGTTATCCTAGAAGTATGGTTAAAGAACCCATGCTTATTTGTGGAATAATGAGATTAACGCCGGTGAATTTGTCAGTGAAAATATCCTAGATGTATAGTTCTTATCATTCCATTTCTGTTGGTATGTGGAACGTCACATAACTACTCACAGTTTGAGAGTTATGGCCTTACGAAGTTGGAGGACCCTCATATGTCATCTATAAGCCCCAAAAGGTCAAAGTAGTCAAAGTGGTTTAAGAGATTTTAAAAGGTAAATAATAAAGTGAAGTGATGAGTGTACTATAATTCAAAGTGAATACAAATAAATTAATTCAATAATAAATTTAATAGAGAAATTAGAAGTGGGTTAACCCTAAAATAAGGAAAGTGGGCAAAGTGACCTAGAAGATGTTTTCAAGGAAGCTACTTGGAGAGTATATATAAGAGGAAAGGCTCTCTCATTTAAGACACACTTGGGCATATTGAATAAATATAGGTTTCTAAGGTAACCAAATGATATTTAAGCCTAATTTCTGAGGAAAGTGAAGAAAAGAAGGCTGGAATTCAAGGAAGGATAAATTCTTTTGATGATGCTTTCTAAGGTATGTTTCTTTTAGGTCATCTCAGAATTTTCACAATAACATTTTTTATAGAATGAAAAATACTGTTAAATTGTTATTCCATTGAGTAAACATATCCCAATAGTTTTGGTAAAAAATTCAGCTTGTGGGTCGTTGTATTTTTGGAGTTACACTCCGTGGAAAATAGGGTTTGTGGCTAGTCCTAAAACTAGTCAAAAATAGGTGTTTCAGGTAAAAACATCATAACTTCTTCATAAAAGATCCAAATTAAGTAAGACCAAATGTGTTGGTTATAGTACATTTATTAGTATTGTTTTTAATAGTTTCATATCAATTCAACAAATATTCCATGTGGGGCATTCTCTACAAGGTCGCACTCTAGAATAAGCCAAAATTTAGCAAGGTTTGTTATTTTTTCCATAACTACTTTTTTGAGAGGTTCAAAGTAGTGACACCTAGAGGAATTGCATAAAGAACACTGAAGAACATTATGTATCACTTTCATATCTTTATTCAGTATAGTTACAAAGTTATGATTATTTCAAGTTAGGGTTGTTGACTAATCCAAAACTAGTCTCATGAGACTAAAGAAACATTTGATGAAAATTATAGTCTCTTGTTGTTAAAGTTAAGGAAGGTTTTCAAGTATGTGATCATATACACCAGGTATATTACAGATTTACAAATCATATTTGGATGATGAAATTGATGAGGGCTTTTGGTTGAGGTACAAGTTGGGTACATGGTTGAGAGAAGTAGTTGATGAGTTGGCACATACATGAGGTGTATAGTTGATGATGTTGGTACATATTGATGAGTCATAGTTGATGAGTACTTGACACATGATTGGTACATACTTGTTACATGTTTGGTTGCACTTGTTTATGGTACAGGTTGGTTACAGATTGTTTGGTACAGGTTGGTGCATGGTTGATGCACTTGTTTATGGTACAGGTTGATTATAGGTTGAGGTACATGTTGATGCATAGCTGATGCATGTTTTAGGTTTATTGGTACATGTTTACAGTGGTATATCTCAAAGTGATAGTGTGACAATGGTTCCATCATTCTACTTATACTTCAGGGTGGTTGGACGGGGCAAGGACAAGTGGTTGTATCCACCTTCCGGTTGTAGCCGGAGAACATAGGGGGTTGTAGCCTCCTTTTGGTTGTAGCCAGAGAATTGGGGAGTTGGAGCTTCCCTCAGGTTGTAGCCAGAGAAACTAGAGGGTTGGAGCCTCATTCTAGTTGCAGCTGGAAAACAAAGGAATTTGGTGCTTCCAATGAATGTAATTCTTCAAGACATATAAGATAAAGCATTCTGTGGTTTTCTCCTAATTTGGGTTTCCACGTAAAACAATGGTGTACTGTGTATGTGTATGATTGTTCATTTATTATTGCTCATAATCCAACATTAGGGACCCCCCATGCCTACCAGTAACAACCCAACCGAAAATATTTATATGATGAATGACGAGGTTAATATAGTGACTAGGGCCCAATATTAATGAATTCTAGAATCTGTCGAGAAGGGAAAAGAAGCCGACGAGAGAAGCGATGACTCACATCCCAAAAGATTCTTTTAAAAAGGCTTCTCATAATCCAAATGCGAGAGCTTCCTAGAGATACTCCATAATATTTGGCACAAAACCCTTACATGATGTCTTCTTTGGAAGTCCTCCATAGTTTCTCTTGGTAGAGAAAAGCTATTTTATCTCCCTTGGGATTGGTAGAGACTTTTAACCCGGGAGCGATCATTTTTTATCCAACCGACTTGAAACCTCATCTTCCTTACCACGTTGTGTTTCATATAGTAGTGGCTTACACAACTCAATTTTTTACTCAAAATATTTTCTGTACATTGGTTGACGAGGGTGCCTCGACTTGCATGATGTCGTTAGCATGTTTGAAGGCCATTGGAAAGCCTGGTTTGTCTCTATCGCCTACATTTCTTACAACATTTGACGGTCAATCATTTAGACCACATGGAATCACTACTTCTTTCCCCATGCACTTGAGAGGAAAAACCATGTGTGTAGAAGTTGAAGTGGTCAATGCACCTCTCAAATACAACCTATTGTGTTGAATGGGTTGGACTTATGCAATGCATGTAGTGGTTACTACGGTTTTTCGGGTCTTGTGTTTTGCACATGAGGGTCAGATTGTGACCATTGACTAGTTGTCCTTCTCTTGTCCTAACCCTTCATTGGGGGCTTCCACGATCCTGATGATTTATAATATGCAGCCCAAAACTATCAACTTAGGTGTCAATTTGTTTCCATCATTTATGGGAACTTTTGATTACCCACCACCTTCTAGTGATGTCAATATTATATTGGTTGTTCCCAACCAGCCTAGGGCTACAATTCTAGTGTTGTCATTTCAAACATGCTACTTTAATGATCTATGGGATTTAACTTCCCCATCGAATTCCATGGAAGGGACAGGGCACCCTGGCATGGCCATTCCCTTATCCGCAACTGAGGTTGCATACAACATTATCCAACAAACTTTGGCCAACCCTAATCTGACTCCCCCACACGAGTTAGATCCAGTTTTTGAGCCTATCTTGGCTCATGGTTCTCTTTCCACTCAAGATTCTTTAGACTTGGTCCTTCCCTCTGATGAGGTGATTCCTGAGGCATTGACTCATCCCGATAGACCTTGTGATTATCTACATCATAGATCTTACTTCCTTCTTGAGTTAAAGAGAATAGAGGTGGGAGAATTTGTTTCGACCATGAATGGAGATAATGATTGTCTTGTTAATCCTTTGGCCATGCATGGAGTGTATTCCGAGGGTAATATGGAAAGTATCTCTTCAACGATTCCAATAGATATCTCCAAAACCCCTGGCGAAACAATGAATATTTTCATATTTAATCAGATAGTAGCAAGGTTCGACATCCCAAAGGAGATTGTCATTGATCATGGAAGTCACTTCCAGAACAAAATGATGACTGATTTAACATCAAAGATCGGTTTCAAGAAAGAAAATTCATCACCTTATTACCTGTAAGAGAATGCTCATGTTGAAGTTGCAAATAAGTCTCTCAAGACTATTCTTCAATGGATGATCAATTCTGCCAAGTCTGTGAAGACTTCCACCAAACGTCTATGAATAATACCACCTATTTTTCACCTTTTCAACTCGTATATGGGTTGGAAGTAGTCTTACCTATTGAGTGTCATATTCCTTCTTTAAAGTTGGCAATGGAATTACTTCCAGAGACTTCATCGCTTGAGTAATGCCTACTATATCTCGAGTCTCTCAATGAGAAGCATTGTGATGCAACCTCAACTAATGAGGCTCATAAGAAATGAGTCAAGTGTCAGTAATATCAGTCCATTCATCCTATTATTTTTTCCAAAGGTGATCTTGTCCTAGTTTATGATCAAGACAAAGATCCCCTCAGGGTAGGCAAGTTCAAACCCATGTGGTTCAGACCATTCATTGTGAAATAGGTCTTGAACAAGGGTGCCTACTCTCTGGTTTATTTTGAATGAAATTCCTTGGTGGAGCCTAGAAATGGGATCTACCTCAAGAAGTATTACTCTTAGGTTGGTCACCTGGGTGACTTCTTGTGCATATGTATATCTTCTTATACAATTTTTTTCTTTTTTGTTTTGTGGACGTGTAGTTATTTATGTCTTGTTTTTCATTGTGGTAAATGTCAAGTGAATCGAAGGTGTTTTTTGGGTTTGCAGACGATGCTAAATGACACACTCGGAGGATTTCTTCCACAGCTTGGGTGATTTTCACACCTGGAGGCTAGTTGATTTTCACACTTGAAGGCATGTTGCACACACATAAAAATAAAAGAACACACATACACATGTACATACATTTGTAAAATATGTAATCCATAAGATGAAAAAGATGTGTATATATATATATCAAAAAGTGTCATGAGTACATAGGTGGGCATGAACACCTCAAAAATAGTGGTCAATATACATCGTTGGGCTTATTCCCTCAGAACATACATGTACAAAAGGTGGACTTGTCACATCAAACTTATAGCCTATCGAAGCACAAGGCCTATTGTCCTTGCCATAATGCACAACGGTGTTGGATAAGTGCCACAATAGCTATACCCATGTCTATAGAACCCCTACTACATGAGGTTGCATGGAAGGAAGGAGATCCTCGATCTCATCCATGGGTACTGTGTGAGTGAGAACAATGAGGTTGCACTCCACTCATCTCAAAACTCTCTCAGCCTCTCCGGCTCGAGGTCCCCCTGCAACTGTTGGTCCTCCAACTACTGTTGGTCATGCCTCTAGTCGAGGTCGTCGCAGAGTCCTGGCAAAGTCCGCTAGGTGCACTAGTCCCACATCTCTATATATCAGATACACAAGAGTCAGTTCTCTATACACATATAAAAATGATATATATAAAAACAATTAAAATTTAAATAACTTTAAAAGAAATTTACCTATCTCTCCTCTCTCCTCTCTGGGAGGCATGGGAATGTGATCTCTAAAGGAGTTTATCCTGACGTAATGGTGGTCCTCGATCATTGGAATATTTCTTTCCCACCAGTCAAAGAACTTGTCATCAAAGGCCTCGATGGTTCTCCCTCTCCCTTGTCATGGAAACAATGTTTCCCATCTGCATACCACTGGGAAGGAGGCCACATGCCCCCATACTGTCTCTCTAGGACTAAGAATGGGAACCCTCTCGAAGAATAAGGAACATAATATCATACAAAACCCAAAGTTCTTGTTGGTATGCTATCAACACTATGTCAGTTGTATCTTCATGCACATAAGCATGGTTGTGCTCTAGTCGAAAATATGTGCCTCATGACATTGAATGACATAATGCATGTGTTTCCGGGAGGCATGATGTAGGGATGTGAATCCCGTAATCCTCCCAATCAATAACAATATCACTCGCAGAGTCAAACTAGTGATCTTGTGGACCGACACCTAAGAACCTACCTTCTCAGTGTCAACCTCACAATAAATCCGAATATAATCCTTGATGTTGAAAGGCCCATGGGGAAATGTCCTCATATTGACTGGTTCCCGTCTCCTCGAGAGGCCAGTCAAGAAGTATATGTCCTCAGTTGAATGATTCAATGACTCAACCTCTAGCATGAATGCCTCTACATCTAGGTGTCAATAATCGACGAGAGCATTGAGTAATATGGGTTGTGCCCTCATAAAAGGAAACTGGAATAACTTCCATAGCCCACAATGTTTTAGTGTGGTGATTATTGTAGGGTCCTCTTCGAATAAAATTTCAATATCCTCATGCTCCCTCTCCCTCTAGTGGACATACATCCTTTCCCATGAAAAATGGAGGAATTTTAGTACTTCCATTTTTATTTTTCCAAGCTTGCAAATGTGTATGTGGGTTGTATTGTCCACAATCACGTATGTACATGAGAAGATTTTTTTCTACCTGAGTACATACATGGGTTTTCCTTGGACAACCCACGTACACGCAAGGCCACTCTTTTTAGGAGAGCACCCCCCCTCAAAAACCAACATAAATGCAGAAATGAAGTATTGAAATGCAAGAGGGATGATTTTGTACTTACTTGGTCCAAGTAGAAGTTGTTTTGTCCACTAAATCTCCTACAATCAACTTTTCTAGAAAATGGGTTTTTTCTCATTTTGGTTAATTTTCGAATTGCAATGGTGAAAATCAGTTGCCAACTTCTATTTATAGAATTTTTTGGACACAGAACCTTCATTACTGGTATAGAAGTGTCATAATTAAGCAGTAGAGGCTACCTATACATGGATTCCTTAGGCATATCCTTCATGCATTTTTGGTGTTCATGTTGTCAATAATGACTATAGACTCGAGAGTACTTGTTAATATTGTCATGATTATGAGTTTAAGCCTCACTCGTTTGATGAACCATCATTCTTGGCCTTACCCTCGAGACTCCCAAATGACCACACTTTGTTTTCTTTCAAGCTCACTTTAAAATTTGAAAGCAAGATCAGATGAGACTCTATTTATTCTTTTCGATCTTGCAAGATTTTCTGAGAAGAGTATCCCCCTAGAGTCTTCTTTAAGGGATTTTTAGACTCTCTAAACATGAAAATATTGTTGAGCGATCTTGTTTCCATTCACTGTCGCTAAACTCAAATTTGAAGGAACATCTATCTAGCGGTAGTTTACCCCTTTTTCGGTCCAAACGATTAATTTCACTAATAAAGGTATGCTCTAGGAACTTCGGTTCGCTAGAAGAGTATTCTCAGGTGTAAGTTTAACCCTTTTTCAGGCCTGAGGGTGAAAATATTCGAAAAAGGAATAGTATCCTTGGCTTTGTTTTATCACCTTTTTTGGGCCTGGGAGATTACTTACGAAAAAGGAACCCCCACAGAGTCCATAGTTAAGATCTTTACAGACTCCCTAAAATTGAAAAGATCATTGAGTGACCTTGTTCCTTCACACTCATTAGGTCTAGAAGAACATCTATTAGCATGAGTTTAACCCTTTTTGTAGTATGTAGATTATAGTGGAAAAAGGTACGCCTCAAGAGATTCCTCTCATCAGGAGATTTCTCCTTAGTGAATTTTATACCTTTTCAGGATAAGGAGACTAAACTCAGAAAAAGGCTTTGGGTCCATAGTTAAGATCTTTTCAGACTCCTTAAAATTGAAAAGATTGTTGAGTGATATTGACTTTGTCACACTCGTTAAAATGGTTTTGAATAGAAGTCTTTTCAGTGAAAGTTTAACCCTTTTTCAAATCGACTAGAATATCTCTGAAAAAGGTACTCCTTGGAGTCTTATTTTACATTTTTTTAGACTCTATAAAAGTGAAAAAACTACCGAGCTTACCTTCTCTGGGATTGTAAAAATTACATAGAATGGGTCTCATTTTGTATTGCTTAATCACATTTTCATATTTGCATCTTTGGCCTAATGTCGGCTCCATGTTGCTCCAAACTGAACCTTTGAAGCATGCATTATACGCAAGCCTTATAGCACTTCTTACCTTTGTGACCTAACACCTTGATCCATGGAGGATTTTTTCCCTGAGTGTCCTTTTCCTACACATGTCTCCTTGCTATTAGCATTAGTATCTTCCTTGTGATTGCAACTAGTATGCTTGCTTGCGACACTCATTCCTCATTTGTAGCATAGCATTCTTTTATACTTTTTCAAGCTCTTAAAAAATTGAAAAAGACAAAAAAAAACAAATATTCCAAAAAGAGGGGACGATAAATATGTATTATTTTTTCAGCAGCACAAAGAGTCTCCCTTGGACAAAGCACATTCTTCCATTTTTTTTTCAAGCATTGGGATATAGTATGACCTTAAGAATTTTTTTCACTACATAGAGTTGTGTCCTCCTCCATTTGGTTACTCTTCCAAACACATGGAGAGTTTGCGTTGCCTACTACATCGTGAATGTATGTTAATGTCATTTTGCTTGAGTCTAATCATATTTCGTGCTTTTGTCCAAGGGAAGTTTCACTCAACCTGATTCATACTTTCTATAGTTTGTCTCTTGGATTTCATGAATCGTCCATCCCGAGAGTCTAGTCAATTCAAAATTCAAAATTAGTGAAATTCTTTGTTTGATCATCGAGATCTTCATGTATGTTCCAGACAAGTCGTCGAAGACCTCAAGGTAGTGAGTTATACACTCCCATTATACTCCTACTTGAGTTTTTAAGATCCTGAAATTGTTTCTCAAGATCTGAAGACCTTATCTCTATCCATCATGCGTCACTAGCTTCTTGAAGATGAATACTATGCTTCTATATTCAATTGATTTTGAGATCTATATCCATTGTGTATTTCTCAAGGATACACTTTATATAGTTATATGACATGGATTTTCTATGTATTTTATTGGAATCCATCATTTAATTCATCCTCAGCATGGGTATGCCCACCTCAGAGAGAAAATGGTTGTTTTGCAGATGACACCTCCCAAACTTTGGTCCCAGGCTGACTTGATTTCTTACATTGGTGAAGATAATATAATGTATTTCATCCATCAATTTCTCTTCTGGCCTCACACATTAGGGGGCATCTGTTATAGCCCTAAAATTCCCTACTCATGCATACATGGCCTTGGCCCTCTTACTTAAATATTTTGCCAAAGCATTGCTAAGAAGATCTTCTTAAAAAACCATTTTTTAGAATATGTACGCACCATGCACCATTACAACCCATGTACATACTCTTTTTTCACCACTACATACGGAGTACATAGCTTTCTACACCATTACAACCCGCCTTTGCTTGCAAAAGTTGCAAAAAAACAAAAAATTGTAAGGAATTCGTTGAAATTCATGGGCTACTGGAAGTTTCCCAACTAATATACCTGCTATAGCCCATCACCCAACCAAATAACCATAATTTTGGAATATAAAATGAGGTATTTTTGTCTCATTTCACATCCAAGCATAAGAAGGGTGAAACTCTTCCCAATTTCAGTTCCCCTCCTTGCCCAAGATTTTTCTTCGTTTATGAGATATTGCTTCAACATACCCTCATCATCCCCTTCTTCCTCCATTCAACCCATTCCCTTCCATTGAGGTGATCACAAGGTTGAGAGAAGAATTCCATTCAAGGTGCATTTGGAGCATGATAAATAGGAGCTTGGACCAGGTTCGCAGAAGGATGGCCGACATAGATTGTAAGTTGTAATCTTTGTATGATGAATAAGAGAATCACATTTTCCTGTCCCAAATGATGATGTTTTGATTATTTTCATTGATTTATACTTAGTATTTAATATCTAACCCTAACTCATGAATATAATAGCATTCTTTTATTCCTTTTTTTCCTATCTTTGGATGCAGGTCAACCTTGGGAGGAGATGTGCAGTTAGTGGAACTACCAAGCTTGAGGAGATCATCACCAGACCTGGGATCAAAGGTATATTTACTCGATCTCTTCTTTTGTTTTCTTTATTTACATTAGTTTTGGTATTTTTGGGGTAAAGTAGAATTGATTTACTTTTATATAGTTATTTTCTCTATCTACATCTTGAACCCTGGTGTAGTTAACAGGGTCTTTTCCCGCTAGCAATAATGCTTCCATTTATTTACACTTTGTACCAACACATACGATTCCTTATCATATGTTGGATAGTTAATCACATATTGAGTGATAGTCTCAGAATGATAACATGTAGTTTTACCTAATTGCATCTAGTCCTCACCCATGACATATCTTCTTGCATTGGTTTGAATCTCAAATGGCTATTATAGATATGAAAGTGCCAAAACTTGTGTGGTGCTTATATTCTCCTTCAATGTCTCGAAGGATTTCTACTTCTTTCCTCCCCATTCAAATACTTGTTTAACACTTGTTAATGCATGTAGAGGTGATTCTATGTATGAGAAATTAGCAATGAATTTCATCGAGTATTGTACTACTGTTAAGAATCTTTTGACTTTGGTGGCTGTAGTTGGCTTGGGAAATTTCATAATGACTTCTACCTTTGTAGGATCTATATTTAACTAACCATTCCGTACAATGTAACCCAAATATACCATATATTTTTTGTCAAATTAACACTTAGATAAATTGATATACATATTATCCTTCTTCAAGAGCTCAAATACTATCTTGACATGCTTTATATGATCTTCCCATTATCAACAAAATATCAATATTCCATCTAAATATAGAATAAAAAAATTATCTATATAGGGTCTTAACACATCATTCATCACTCTCATAAAATTTATGGTGTGTTACATAACCCAAATGGCATACACAACCATTCGAACAAGCCTTCCTTGGTCTTGAAAGTAGTTTTCCATATGTCTCCTTCTTCAATTATGATACGATGATAACTTCTTCTCAAGTGAAACTAAGTGAAATATAGAACATTCTTTAACTAATATCAAATATTATCTATTCTGGGAAGAGGATAGTGGTTATTTACCATAATCTTGTTCAAGGATTGAAAATCAATACACATCCTCCAGATGTCATCTTTCTTCAGAACTAATACAATAGGAGAATCACAAGGAGAGGAGCTTGGTCTGATGATTCCTTTATTGCGAATATCCTAAACTTGCTTCTTTATTTTTTCATTCTCAATTATTGATGAACTGTACATTCCTAGGTTTGTAAGAGGAGCATCTTATTGAAAATATATTTCATGTTCAACCTTCATTTTAGGAGGAAACCCTATAGATTCCTGAAATAAATCATCATAATTAGATATGATGTTGACCAATTCCTATTTATGATTTGGATCACAACCTACTAAAGACTTTGTTATCTATTCTTTTCTACTTATCTATCATGAGAACAAAATATTTTCTTGTTCTCACAAGTCTCTTGATTTACCATGTGCTCACTAAAGAAATATTATTTTTGATGTGATGATCTCTGACAATATACTCAACCCCATCCTTGAGAAGGTGATATTTATTTATTTCTCGATAAAAAACATCCTTGTGTCCAATAAATATGGAATTTACAAGACAATGCCACAAATGTCAAGAGGATCAACATATAACTCAACATCCTCAAAGAACTTATCTCTAATTGCAAACCTCATCTTACACTTCCTTGTTACCTACAACTTAGCATCATCACACACCCAACCTAATGGATATGTATTTTTGTGAGGTGTCATATTCAATACCAACTTCTTGACAATTGATTCAAATATTGGATTAACTTGATATCCACTATTGAATAAAGTATCTACCTTAGTATGCTTAAATATAACTCTGACATGAAACATTTCATGCCTTTTCTTCTGATCAATATTACTTTCCATATTGGTAGATTTAACTGGAGAATTTGAATTGATAGCTGATTTATCTTTCCTTCCTACATCCATGATCTTGGATTCATATCCAAAATTTGACCCTAGGTCCTGATGAGTTGATGAAATAGTCTTCTACTTCCCTTTATCCTTGAATTTCTCCCATTGTAATTGTTGGTGTATATTCCAACATAGTGATTCCTCATGTCCATTTTTCTTACAGTGGGAACATGTAGGTATTCCCTTAGATTTCTTCACTGTGGCTAGTTTCTTACTCTTCAATTTACATTTTGGTTTCTTCTCCAAATTGAATGGCTTCTTATCTTCGCTTACATGCTTACTCTTACTAGCCTCTAGATGTGTAGCTTGTATTGACACCTTATAAATGTTAGTATGTCTAAACATTGGAATAGTGTGATGAAGATATGAGTGCATTCCACCAATTTACTTCAGAATAGTTTCATGAGTATACAAATAATTCCTTGTTGGGTTGTTATATTATTTGCATTGAAAGTTGAGGTGGATTGACTGACAGTCGAAGTTGAGGTTGATCAGCAACAATTAGAAGTGGAGGTGGATCGACAATAAGTCGAAGTTCTAGGTAGTCGAACCAGTAAATTCAAATTTGAATATATTGAAAGCAAGTCTAGCCAATATGGGGTCAATAAGAGGGGGTGTGGTAGACCGACTTAAGACTAAATGAAGTCCGACTGGAAGTTGACCGGTAATACAACTTGGTAGTTAACTGTAATACAATCCCAAGATTCACAATATTTGTACCCAATGATCTCCATGGATATGTAACCATTTTTGGGTGCCTTTTCTTTA
>JZKD02S1687408.1:1143148-1156489 GCA_000966675.3 Picea glauca | reverse complement strand
TTTAATGTTGAGGACAAGTTATAGGTGTTGAGAATTGGATTTCAATCTTGATAGTGGTCTTCTTCGAACATCCCAAAGAGGTGGGATCCTAGCCTTTCCCTTGTTTCTATTTTCATTCATCTAGAATACTTGAGATTAGAGTTGATTTATGGGTTTCATTTGAGTTTTTGTGATTTACCTCAAGCCATAGAGATATTTTTCTCATAATTGAATTGGTGACTCCACTGGGGATATTTATTCATTTAGGATTTATTTGGGTGATTTTTTTCTTGAATTTCTCTTTGTTTTATTGAGCTTCTCTGATGCTTATTGCTTGACAACTTTTGTATTTCCTTGTACCTAAATTTATTGACCTAATTTTTTCCTAGTTAGTGTATTTCTTGATATACGTGGGTTTTCCCTTCATAGTTGTGTACATATGCATGATGTTAGTGTTTAGGGTGCGTATATATTTTTCTATTCCTTGAACACTTATGTACACTATTTCCTTTTTATTTTTGGTTAGTTTTAGTGATTGTTGGGTGATGTTTGTGGGTTGTTGAGACTTCTTTGGTCCCTGTCCGGATTGTTGAGTACCTATAGAGTGATAGGAAGATGCTTCATTGTTGAATTCTTTGAAAAAGTCTTTTTCCTCATATTTATTGTCCTTGCATTTTAGTTCTGGTTAGTTTCTTATTGGTTTCCTTCTTGGCTTGTTTCTTGGTGCTTACAGTAGAGTCTTTCTGAGAGGTTGTTTATTTAGTCCTTGCATTTTCATTTCATTATATTGAAAATAATTATTTTTTTTCCTTTTTGCACATTATTTAAATCATTTGAATTTTTTTTAAATTGCATTAGTTTTGACATGATAGGAAATATTGCATTTCATTTAAATTAAAAGAGATTGCATGGTGCATAACATTTAGAAGCATGCTATTTCTTTGGAAAATAAGACTAGTACTTAGGAGTGATTTTCCATTTTCTTTTATTTTATATGTTGAGTCATAAGATCATCAGTTTCACAACTGCACCTCTTGAGTAAGAAAAATCCATTAAAATTAACGCTTAATATTAAAATTGATTAGAAACAATTTTATTTTTCAGGGTACACAAACAAGCTTAGGATTTAGGGCCTTGGAATAGGATTTTGTGAGTAAACTTCTCTAAGGATATAAAAATCAATGTATGTGTATGAAAAGGGAGTGGTGAAATCCATTCTATAATTGGCATCCTTAGGAGGCTCCACTCACACCAAAGTTAAGCAAAAGGTCGCGCGAAGTTGGTTTTAGAGATAGCCCTCTAATACCTTCCTAGCATCAAAGATATTTCAGGGATTCTATTCGTATCTAGGATTTTCACTAGTACCTTTATCTCCATGAGAGGTGATTCTTTCGAGGCACTGGGCTTTTCTACCCTATCCATATGGTGGACATGACTTACAACTGATCTCTTGAGAATTAGTTATATCATGGTGGCAATAGTTGCTTGACCTAGGTACCCCACACAGGTTGCTTGTAGGGGTTATTCTACAGGTACCCCACACAGTTTGCTTATAGGGGTTATTCTACAGGTACCTTGTGTCAGATAGGGATCAAACAACACATAGACTTTATGGAGGATTTCCTCTCTAGAGGGGTCTAATGAATTGCATTGTGAAGCACAAGAGGGTCCTTATAATTGATTCTAACACCTCCCCTCTATTGTTGTAGATTCTCAAGCCCCTCATCGGTGAGGAATACCTACTTTAGTTTGGGAGGTCCCTTTTATCCATCCTAGCATGTTTGCATGCATTGGCCTAAGTGTATTTAGGAGTGTTCTCCTTTTTTCTCTATTAGTGGGCCTTAGGATTTTTTTTTTGGTTTGAGTCATNTTTAATGTTGAGGACAAGTTATAGGTGTTGAGAATTGGATTTCAATCTTGATAGTGGTCTTCTTCGAACATCCCAAAGAGGTGGGATCCTAGCCTTTCCCTTGTTTCTATTTTCATTCATCTAGAATACTTGAGATTAGAGTTGATTTATGGGTTTCATTTGAGTTTTTGTGATTTACCTCAAGCCATAGAGATATTTTTCTCATAATTGAATTGGTGACTCCACTGGGGATATTTATTCATTTAGGATTTATTTGGGTGATTTTTTTCTTGAATTTCTCTTTGTTTTATTGAGCTTCTCTGATGCTTATTGCTTGACAACTTTTGTATTTCCTTGTACCTAAATTTATTGACCTAATTTTTTCCTAGTTAGTGTATTTCTTGATATACGTGGGTTTTCCCTTCATAGTTGTGTACATATGCATGATGTTAGTGTTTAGGGTGCGTATATATTTTTCTATTCCTTGAACACTTATGTACACTATTTCCTTTTTATTTTTGGTTAGTTTTAGTGATTGTTGGGTGATGTTTGTGGGTTGTTGAGACTTCTTTGGTCCCTGTCCGGATTGTTGAGTACCTATAGAGTGATAGGAAGATGCTTCATTGTTGAATTCTTTGAAAAAGTCTTTTTCCTCATATTTATTGTCCTTGCATTTTAGTTCTGGTTAGTTTCTTATTGGTTTCCTTCTTGGCTTGTTTCTTGGTGCTTACAGTAGAGTCTTTCTGAGAGGTTGTTTATTTAGTCCTTGCATTTTCATTTCATTATATTGAAAATAATTATTTTTTTTCCTTTTTGCACATTATTTAAATCATTTGAATTTTTTTTAAATTGCATTAGTTTTGACATGATAGGAAATATTGCATTTCATTTAAATTAAAAGAGATTGCATGGTGCATAACATTTAGAAGCATGCTATTTCTTTGGAAAATAAGACTAGTACTTAGGAGTGATTTTCCATTTTCTTTTATTTTATATGTTGAGTCATAAGATCATCAGTTTCACAACTGCACCTCTTGAGTAAGAAAAATCCATTAAAATTAACGCTTAATATTAAAATTGATTAGAAACAATTTTATTTTTCAGGGTACACAAACAAGCTTAGGATTTAGGGCCTTGGAATAGGATTTTGTGAGTAAACTTGTCTAAGGATATAAAGCTCAATGTATGTGTATGAAAAGGGAGTGGTGAAACCCATTCTATAATTGGCATCCTCAGGAGGCTCCACTCACACCAAAGTTCAACACAAGGTTGTGCAAACATGGTTTTAGAGATAGCCCTCTAATACCTTCCTAGCATCAAAGATATTTCAGGGATTCTATTCGTATCTAGGATTTTCACTTGTACCTTTACCTCCGTGAGAGGTGATGCTTTTGAGGCTTCGGGCTTTTCTACCCTATCCATATGGTGGACATGACTTACAACTGATCTCTTGAGAATTAGTTATATCATGGTGGAATTAGTTGCTTGACCCAGGTACCCCACACAAGTTGCTTGTAGGGGTTATTCTATAGGTACCCCACACAGTTTGCTTGTAGGGGTTATTCTACAGGTACCTTGTGTTAGATAGGGATCAAACAACACATAGACTTTATGGAGGATTTCCTCTCTAGAGGGGTCTAATGAATTGCATTGTGAATCCCAAGAGGGTCCTTATAATTGATTCTAACACCTCCCATCTATTGTCATATATTCTCAATCCCCTCCTCGGTGAGGCATACCTACTTTAGTTTGGGAGGTCCCTTTTATCCATCCTAGCATGTTTGCATGCATTGACCTAGGTGTATTTAGGAGTGTACTCCTTTTTTATCTATTAGTGGGCCTTAGGATTTTTTTTTTGGTTCGAGTCATGAGTCATCATGCAGAAAGGCTAACCTCCCCACAAGTATTTTCGTCTCCTCAACCAAGTACCATAGTTTGGTTTGATACCAAAGCCACCTCCTAAATGGAATAGAGTCAATAGATGTGGTTCATACTTTTCCATAGCTCCAACTCACAATCACCCTATTATGAGTATTGAATCAGATATAGGTGTGTCAGGGACCCTTCCGACTCCCATTTCAACCATGGCTAGTGGAGTACCCTCGACTCCCTTGTCGTCGATCACTTGGATTCCAAAGAATCCCTTGCTTAATTATATACAATCCATGAACTTCACGATGAACCATTTTACATTTTTGAGTGGTGACATAATTATAATTGTTGGAGTTACTTCACAAACACCTAGGATTTATTTTTCCTAATTTTTTTCCTTGTTTATTAGTCATTATTATTCATTATCCAGTCTCCTATATTTTAGGGAGAATATTCCACCTAGAGAATATTCTTTTCAGTTGACACTTCAGTTTGACTAGTTGAGTTGAGTTTAGATATTGCATTGGTTTTGTCACCATGCAACATTGGGATCATCAATAGACTGGTGCATTACCCTTGAATTCTTGAGTTAACTCCTCACTACTCTATGTCCAGTCAGTTAACTGAAGAATAGTTGACTAGTTAACTCAAACTAGGTGGCAGTTCACTCCCGTAACTTCCTGAGAGACTAGCCTAGGTGGTAGTTTACTCTAGTAACTGTTGGTGTGTGTCTAGATCACTATAGACCACCACTATGGATCATTAGTTACTCATGTATCCTATATCAATTGTAAATTATTCACTCTTTGAGTGTGGAAAACAGTTAATGAGAATCCTTTCATTCTTTCTCTCCTTCTTCTTCTTTCTCAAATTCTCTCTGCAAATGTGTGTATTATTGTTTATATAGCTCTATTATGTCCACGTTCAACACATTTAAATGGTATCAAAGACGACAGATTGCTAAGAAAAAGCTACACCAAATTTTTTTTTGCAGGTACTGAAGATTGAAGAATGCAGAAAAGATGGAATATATGTTTTACTCATCGATAATACTTCTCACTCCTCTTAACTATTTGGAGTGGAAGCCAGAAATTCTAATTCTTCTAAGAAGTAGAGGCTTATACCAAATAACCATATAAATGGAAGTAGAGCCTGATTTAGTCGATGAGTGTTACCCATGATTTTGGTCATCATGATGATGTATTGATGATGGTGTACTCAGGCTCTTCATAAGAACTTTATCCTGAGAAAAGTTACTTTTATCTCTTCCCAGAAAACTCATTTTTGAAGAGGGTTCACAGGTTGCTAGTATATTTGGCTGCGACAATGACCCATTCTCGCAGGCTGCCTTAAGCCAGGGTGCGAACTTCTCGCACTGTGTTGAACTGTTAGGATTCGAACTCTTCCTAAAGCATGGAAAAAGATGAATTCTCGATGCTTCTAGAAGGGAATCTTGAAGAAGGATGGGTTGGCATTTGAATGGTTATCCTAGTATTGGATTCCCTGATATTTTGGGATCATTCTTATCCAAGTAACTAATTCATTCTCTCCTATATATTGAGGGAATTCTCATGGAAAAGGTTAAGAAAGATTCATTGGAGAATTAGTGAAAGAATTGTGTGAAGAACTGAAGCTTGAACAACAGTAGCTTGGAGACTCTAGCAAGTTTACAACAACCATTCTGTTACCCATGATTTTGGTCATCGTGATGATGTATTGATGATGGTGTACTCAGGCTCTTCCCAGAAAACTCATTTTTGAAGAGGGTTCGCAGGCTGCTAGTATATTTGGCTGTGAGAACGACCCATTCTCACAGGCTGCCTTAAGCCAGGGTGCGAACTTCTCGCACTGTGTTGAACTGCTAGGGTGCAAACTCTTCTTAAAGCATGGAAAAGGATAAATTTTCGATGCTTATAGAAGGGAATCTTCTAGAAGGATGGGTTGGCATTCGAATGGTTATCCTAGTAATAGATTCCCTGATATTTTGGGATCATTCTTATCCAAGTAACTAATTCATTCTCTCCTATATATTGAGGGAATTCTCATGGAAAAGGTTANTTCCACTTTATTGTATAATTCCTTGATCATATACATAGATTGACTATTGAATAGATTGTGCTATCTTCACTTTGGTTGGTTTGTGTTGTCTTGGTCTTGGCTGCACGAGAGCACTAGAGCGAAGCAGAAGCAACAAACACTATAGGAAGTGATAATAAGGTATGTTATTTGTTCTTGCCTCCTAGTTAATTCATTGGTCAAAATCTAGGGAAAGAGTCATGCTCTGTCTTGCTTTGTTCTAGATCCAAGTGGATCTAGGGAGATCGGTTAGTGTCTGCACCTACGGATTTATCTAATAACAAAATTGGTGACTCCACTAGGGAACATCCCATTTTCTTTGTGGTTTTTGGTATTTCTCTGTGGCCATTTTCTCTTGGTTTACTTTTGTCCTTTCCTATCTATCTCTGAGTCTTCAGGATATCTTGATAGACCCTCTAGGTCCAGAGGCCTTTTTAAATTTTTCTTCATTTTCCAAAAATTTGACTAGTTTTAGAGGTTCTCGCACTGCACTTCACTGTAGCCTGTGAGAATCTATAGAGTTCGAATTCTACCTTTAGGTTCAGTGCGAGGTTCTCGCACTCTGTTCAAGGGCCACCTGCGAGAATACCTAATTCACGCACTGTGTAACACTGCCAGCCTGCGAACTTGTTTTTTCAAAATTTTGGATTTGAGTTTTGGTATCTTCGACTGCCCAGATCAGTATAGGTGCCTCAAAAGATTTTCTTGGACCATTGATTGATGTTCTTCTCGTCTTCATTTTCATGCATGAACAGTCTTAGGATTTCACAGGCTCTTCCTGTCACTTGTTCTTGACTTTGATTTATTGACTCTTCTTGGCAAAGCTATACTCTGTGATTTCAGAATATGAGTGTGTTGGTTTGGTTAAGGACCGGAAATCGGTTGAGAGTTGAGTTTCTTGGTCTTTATCATTTTATTATTGTTTGAAAGATCACTTTCCTCATGCAATTGAAAAGACTAGTTTGGGTTTCTTTGTTTTAACAAAGCTCATTATTGCTTTTAGTGACATTTTTGGAAACAAAAAGATTTAATTTCTTGCTTTATATTAGGTTGGGGGCATCCTTGCATTTGAAGTAGAAAAATTGCATGATTCTTGGCATTTTTTGATCTTAAATTATGAAAAAATTATGAATCGTGCATTGGTGTTCAATACCTTTTTCTCCTTTCTTGCGAATCTTGATATTGATGATTTTTAAGATTTTGGGACATTGTGCATCTAGAAATGATAAATGTTTTCTCCTTCTCGTAGCATGGATTTCATCGAAATGAAAAGATTGCATCTTCATATCTTTGCATAATTTTCGAGTCGATCAAAACACCATATTGTCCATGCCATCTTCCTTTTGAGTAACAACAACCATAAAATAAAGCACTTATAAAAATTGATTAGACATTTTTATCTTTTCTGGTAGCAAACCTACATTANAGGTCCCTTTTATCCATCCTAGCATGTTTGCATGCATTGGCCTAAGTGTATTTAGGAGTGTTCTCCTTTTTTCTCTATTAGTGGGCCTTAGGATTTTTTTTTTGGTTTGAGTCATAAGTCATCATGCAGAAAGGCTAACCTCCCCACCATTATTTTTGTCTCCTCAACCAAGTACCGTAGGTTGGTTTGATACCAAAGCCACTTCCTAAATGGCGTAGAGTCAATAGATTTGGTTCATACTTATCCATAGCTCCAACTCACAATCACCCTATTATGAGTATTGAATTGGATATAGGTGTGTTAGGGACCCTTCCAATTCCCATTTCAACCATGGCTAGTGGAGTACCCTCGACTCCCTCATCGTCAATCACTTGGATTCCAAAGAATCCCTTGCTTAATGCTATACAATCCATGAACTTCATGATGAACCATTTTACATTTTTGAGTGGTACACCTAATTATAATTGATGGAGTTACTTCACACACACCTAGGATTTATTTTTCCTAATTTTTTTCCTTGTTTATTAGTCATTATTATTCATTATCTAGTCTCCTATATTTTAGGGAGAATATTCCACCTAGAGAATATTCTTTTCAGTTGACACTTCAATTTGACTAGTTGAGTTGAGTTTAGATATTGCATTGGTTTTGTCACCATGAAACATTGGGATCATCGACAGACTAGTGCATTACCCTTGACTTCCTGAGTTAACTCCTCACTACTCTATGTCCAGTCAGTTAACTGAAGAATAGTTGACTAGTTAACTCAGACTAGGTGGTAGTTCACTCCCGTAACTGCCTGAGAGACTAGCCTATGTGGTAGTTTACTCTAGTAACTGTTGGTGTGTGTCTAGGTCACTATAGGCCACCACTATGGATCATTAGTTACTCATGTATCCTATATCAATTGTAAATTATTCACTCTTTGAGTGTGGAAAATAGTTAATGAGAATCCTTTCATTCTTTCTCTCCTTCTTCTTCTTTCTTAAATTCTCTCTGCAAATGTGTGTATTATTGTTTAGATAGGTCTATTATGTCCACGTTCAACACATTTAAATGGTATCAGAGACAACAGATTTCTAAGAAAAAGCTACACCAAATTATTTTTTGTAGGTACTGAAGATTGAAGAATGTAGAAAAGATGGAATATATGTTTTACTCATCGATAATACTTCTCACTCCTCATAACTATTTGGAGTGGAATCCAAAGATTATAATTCTTCTAAGAAGTAGAGGCTTATACCAAATAACCATATAAATGGAAGTAGAGCCTGATTTAGTCGATGAGTGTTACCCATGATTTTGGTCATCATGATGATGTATTGATGATGGTGTACTCAGGCTCTTCATAAGAACTTTCTCCTGAGAAAAGTTACTTTCATCTCTTCCTAGAAAACTCATTTTTGAAGAGGGTTCAGAGGCTGCTAGTATATTTGGCTGTGAGAATGACCCATTCTCGCAGGCTACCTTAAGCCAGGTTGTGAACTTCTCGCACTATGTTGAACTGCTAGGGTGCGAACTCTTCCTAAAGCATGGAAAAAGATGAATTCTTGATGCTTCTAGAAGGGAATCTTCTAGAAGGATGGGTTGGCATTTGAATGGTTATCCTAGTACTTGATTCCCTGATATTTTGGGATCATTCTTATCCAAGTAACTAATTCATTCTCTCCTATATATTGAGGGAATTCTCATGGAAAAGGTTAAGCAAGATTCATTGGAGAATTAGTGAAAGAATTGTGTGAAGAACTAAAGCTTGAACAGTAGTAGCTTGGAGACTCTAGCAAGTTTACCAGGACCATTCTATTACCCATGATTTTGGTCCTCATGATGATGTATTGATGATGGTGTACTCAAGCTCTTCATAAGAAGTTTCTCCTGAGAAAAGTTACTTTCATCTCTTCCCAGAAAACTCATTTTTGAAGAGGGTTTGTAGGTTGCTAGTATATTTGGCTGCGAGAATGACCCATTCTCGCAGGCTGACTTAAGCCAGGGTGCAAACTTCTCGCACTATGTTGAACTACTAGGGTGTGAACTCTTCCTAAAGCATGGAAAAAGATGAATTATCGATGCTTCTAGAAGGGAATATTCTAGAAGGATGGGTTGGCATTCGAATGGTTATCCTAGTACTAGATTCCCTGATATTTTGGGATCATTCTTATCCAAGTAACTAATTCATTCTCTCCTATATATTGAGGGAATTCTCATGGAAAAGGTTAAGCAAGATTCATTGGAGAATTGGTGAAAGAATTGTGTGAAGGACTCAGCATTGAACAACAACTTGAAGACTCTAGCAAGTCTATCAAGCGGATTTGATCTTCTTCATGCAAGGATTGAGTAAGTGTGTGTGTCGGAGCCAAGGGCCATCGAAAGGAAGTTTGTGACATCAAGGTTCAGGTTGTAATCTTTACTTTCCATTAATATGATACAGTAGCATGTCCCTTTTCCATAAATCTATTTCCACTTTATTGTATAATTCCTTGATCATATACATAGATTGACTGTTGAATAGATTGTGCTATCTTCACTTTGGTTGGTTTGTGTTGTCTTGGTCTTGGATGCACGAGAGCACTGGAGCGAAGTGGAAGCAACAAAGACCATAGGAAGTGATAATAAGGTATGTTATTTGTTCTTACCGCCTAGTTAATTCAATGGTCAAAATCTAGGGAAAGAGTCATGTTCTGTCTTGCTTTGTTCTAGATCTAGGTGGATCTAGGGAGATCGGTTAGTGTCCACACCTACGGATTTATCTAATAACAAAATTGGCGACTCCACTGGGGAACATCCCATTTTCTTTGTGGTTTTTGGTATTTTTCTGTGGCCATTTTATTTTGGTTTAATTTTCTCCTTTCCTATCAATCTCTGAGTCTTTAGGATATTCTAATAGACCCTCTGGGTCCAGAGGCCTTTTAAAATTTTGCTTCTTTTTCCAAAAATTTGACTAGTTTCAGAGGTTCTCGCATTGCACTTCACTGTAGCCTGCGAGAATCTATAGAGTTCGCATTCAGCCTTTAGGTTCAGTGCAAGGTTCTCGCACTCTGCTCAAGGGCCACCTGCGAGAATGCCTAATTCGTGCACTGTGTAACACTGACAGCCTGCGAACTTGTTTTTTCAAAATTTTGGATTTGAGTTTTGGTATCTTCAACTACCCAGATCAATCTAGGTGCCTCATAAGAGTTTCTTGGACCATTGATTGATGTTCTTCTTGTCTTCATTTTCATGCATGAACAGTCTTAGGATTTCATAGGCTCTTCCTGTCACTTGTTCTTGACTTTCATTTCTTGACTCTTCTTGGCAAAGCTATACTCTTTGATTTCAGAATCTGAGTGTGTTGGTTTGGTTAAGGACTGAAAATCGATTCAGAGTTGAGTTTCTTGGTCTTTATCATTTGCTTATTGTTTGAAAGATCACTTTCCTCATGCAATTGAAAAGACTAGTTTGGGTTTCTTTGTTTTAACAAAGTTAATTATTGCTTTTAGTGACATTTTTGGAAACAAAAAGATTTAATTTATTGCTTTATATTAGGTTGGGGGCATCCTTGCATTTGAAGTAGAGAAATTGCATGATTCTTGGCATTTTTTGATCTTAAATTATGAAAAATTTCCCCCCTCATGGCCGAGGGGGGGGGCATGAATCCTGCATTGGTGTTCAATACGTTTTTCTCCTTTCTTGCGAATCTTGATATTGATGATTTTTAAGATTTTGGGACATTGTGCATCTAGAAATGATAAATGTTTTCTCCTTCTCATAGCATAGATTTCATCGAAATGAAAAGGTTGCATCTTCATATCTTTGCATAATTTTCGATTCAATCAAAACACCATATTGTCCATGCCATCTTCCTTTTGAGTAACAACAACCATAAAATAAAGCGCTTATAAAAATTGATTAGAAATTTTTATCTTTTCTGGTAGCAAACCTACATTAGATTAGTCGTAGGGCTTTGGAATAGGTGTGAAAGATAGCTTTCCAAAGTTGCAAACACACAATAGCATATTGTGTTAGGGAGTGTTAAATTTCATTTGCAACATACTGTCCTAGGAAGCCCTTCTCACACAAGGGTCAAACACGAGGTCTCATTGATATTGGCAGAGTTACTCACCCTGCTTTGTTGATATCAGCGTAGAGATTGCACGTATTACGGGGATCACTCAAAGGTATACCCACAATGATGAGTGGAAGCCTTTTGAGTTGATTTCGAGCTAGATACCCTGCCCTTGCATGTGGATCGGACTGTCAACTATCCCCCCAGGATTTATTGTTGTTGGTGGTAACCTTAGTGGCCTATATTTCTAGGTTCTTTACCCGAGGTGACTGTGGAGGGGCAAGTCTTCACGGTACCTGGAATCGACATTGGCCAAAATCACTTGAGCTCCTTGGAGGGTATACCCACGATTATATGTGGGAGCTTTCACTAGGGTGTAAGCCCATTAAGTAGGTCGTCAACGTAACTTTTCCACCCGCTCTATCTCAACCCCTTCTGACTTTATTCCCACGACATTGGATTTCATCACCAACTAGTGTGCTCATTGTGAGAAGGTTTTGTTTGTTTGCTTGCTTCCTATATTTTTAGCACGTGTTGTTTGTTTTCCTTAGTAGACTCTAGGTTGGATTTATTTAATGGTGTCAATTCGTAGAATGACCAATGAAGGAACCCTAGCTCCAGGCGAACCTTTTGTTTTTCCTTCTTATGGAAACATTGGTCCTCCTCACATCGCTACTTTGAGCCTTCCAGGTCTCACTATTGGATTACCGGTATGGTTTTTTTCCACTCAGGTAATCTCGAATGCATTTAGTGCTTCAGTCACAAGCACTTCCCCCCAAGAGCATCAACCTTATGTTGATCCTTCACCTTCTTTACCAGTAAGGTCTTCTTCACCTTCTTCATTTGCAATGTCGCCTTCCATTTCATCTTCTTCGTCAAGTAAAAGTTTTGAAGCTAGTAACCTGGTGAATAAGAAGAAGAAGAAAATAAAGATTAAGAAGAAGAAAGATAAACAAGGGTCAAAACCTCCAACCACTGTCAAACATGTTGGAAAACAACCAGTTATTGTTACTCATGATGGGAGTGTTGATGATGTCAAGATCACCTAAACAACCCGTAAGCCCAAGTACCCTTGTAGGCTTTGTAAGGGTAACCATCTTCTTAAGGATTCCCCTGGTCTATCCAAGGTTATAGAAGTATGGTCTACACACCCTGACCAACCCATGTCATCAGCCTCTGAACAACATATTGATGACCTCCAGTCAACTAGTCATGATACGATTGGGAAGAAGAAAAGTAGAGTCAAGTTCCCATGTATGTTATGTAAAGGGAGTCATATAACTCATCTTTGCCCTCATATGGAAAAATACTTGAAATTACTGGAAGACATGACTATTTCACAGCCTCAACTTCTAGCCGCTTATCGCAAGCTTTCTCTCAACCCACCTGCAGTTGATGGAATGATCACTCTGGTCCCTTCACCGGTCAATCCAAATGATCAAGTCATCAATCTAGTTACATCCTTAGTTGAATCAGTGGAAAAATTGGTTTATCCAATACCATCCTCGATCAATCCCACTCTCCCCTCAGAGAGTGAAACCTAAGCAATCGATCCATTTCCATCTGTCGACCCCATTATATCCTTGGAGAATGAAACTCAACTGGTCAATCTGATGTCTCCATCGGTCGATCCTACTCTCCCTCTAGAGAGTAAACCTGATACTACCCATGTTTTTCTCATTGATACAGAATCTACCATACCGGGGGCTATTCCTCCTTCTCCTATCGGACCCCCTCCAAGTAATGAGGCCATCCATTTTGATTGGGGTGTGCTAACTAGACCTCATCTTCCCTCTTACATTCCTTTCAAGATTACAGTACAAGTTTGTGGTCAGGACATTTCCCAAACGTTGATAGATGAAAGTTCATCTATTAGTATTTTTTCCTCTATTGCTTGGCACGTTTTGGGTTGTCCTCCACTTGTGTCGGTTACACAGAATTTGTTAGCTTTTAACAGAAGAACTAGTCAACCTTTAGGGATGCTTCCTCAGTTTCCTGTAACTTTGGGAGGGAAAACTGTCTTCATTGATGTTATGGTAGTCCAAGACCCCTTGGATTTTTCTTTACTCCTTGGGCAAGATTATGTCTATGCCATGA
>JZKD02S1687408.1:1124257-1143138 GCA_000966675.3 Picea glauca | reverse complement strand
GTTTCATGTTTCATTTCTTAAGAAATATATACCAGATGCTAATCATGTTATCGATTGGAATGTGATTCAGGTGGAACAAGAAGGTGTCCCGCAAGTGCATCATGTGCGCATATTGTATAGGAAAAACAAACAACACTGAAATCGAGCTATAGGGCTTGTAAAGGTCCCGTAGACATGTACGGTCCTGAGGATGTGACATGGGAGCATGAATATGTTATGCAGGCAGAGTACCCACATCTTTTTGAAATTTTTTAAAATCTTGCAGATGCAGTATAAAGTTGCACTCAGGACAGTGCAAAAATAAGGGGAGGGGATTGTAATGTCCCTAAGGCTGAACCCTGTTGTAAATCATGTCTATGAAGTATAAATCT
Organism: Picea glauca; assembly: GCA_000966675.3. NCBI lineage: Eukaryota > Viridiplantae > Streptophyta > Pinopsida > Pinales > Pinaceae > Picea > Picea glauca. Next base: position 1,142,767 of record JZKD02S1687408.1, on the reverse strand, counting down.
TACATTATGAATTGTAATGATGTTTTATAGGCTGGTGAGCCAAGTTTATATAAGTTGGTGGGCTTATGTGTTATTAGGTCGGAGATCTTAAGTGTTAAGGCTAGGAGCTTGCTTTTGTATATATAATCATGCAAAACATTAATAAAAATATAAACACCACTGTGTGTAGACCGACCATGATGAATGAGTGATGGGGTACTAAGCTTCCGTAGAGTGGGTAAGGGATTGGGGGCTATAAGGTTGGAAAGAGAGGTTAAGTGTTGAGCCTAGGGGCTTAAGTCCCTGGGAATAATATTTTAATATTATTCCAAAAGCCATGTGAAATATGTGTTTTGTCCTAAGTTCCTGGAGAGGAACGCATGCTGATGGAGTGCATGCAGCTTCATGTGTGACATGTGTCGACCCAGGCACATGAAGTTAAAAACTGTAGAAGTCAGTCGTGGAGGGGGTCGCTCCTCATTCCATCATCCTTTGCATCTGATTTGGGATACCCTCACGCAGCTCTGAGAAATTAGAAAACTAAGACGTCTTCCTGAAGACCAAAAAAATCATCCATCTGATTTTGTTATTGGTCTACATCTGCTCTTGACATACCTATGCACCGTTGAGAGAATTGGTTAGGAGGGGAAAGTCGACTTGTGAGTTCCAGAACCCAGTATATCCGCCATTGTAGAGCTGAATCCATACTCGATCTGTCTGTAGGTTGTTATTTTTTGTTTTCTTGAGTGGGGTTATGTTAAGGTTATCCTAACCGTGTAGGAATTGAGTCAGAAGGGGCTGAAGAACTGGGTTTTAAGGACCTTAGTTGAAGAGGCAGTATGTCAAGTCCGTGAGAAGCTATTTCCAGGTGAAGGAGTCTGCTGGGAAGTGGCATTCTTCCAGAGAGACTCCAACACCAACTATGGAGCTCTAGGACTTCGTGATCCAGCCTATTACTGAGACCCAGAGAGGTAGGTGAAGCACTGATGGACTGTGTTTGTGAAGGTGTATACTCCTGGGCGGAACATGCATGTGGGGAATGAGATTCCATGAGTAGTGGGCGTAAGAAGGCATCCTAGGAAGAATCCTTCCAGTTATTCTATGCAGTTTTTCCTGTAACCTCAGCCTAGACTAGGATTCCTTGCCTTGGGTGCAACTTAGTCCTAGCTCGGGGGTGACCCAATACTGAGCATGATGAGTAGCGTGGTCTAAGGCTGGGAGTTTTGTGGAAGGCCTGCATGTGGTTGGTGGAATTACCATGGTTTCAAAGATAATTATCAGCTTATGCTTAATATTATATTTTGCATGCCTGTGATGCTTATATGTATCATATATTTTGTTGTGCATATGAATTATTGTTAATTCCATGGATTGTTTATGTTAGCAGTAATAGTGTGTTTACTCTGAGTTAAATGTGTTTAATATGATTTAAATGCATGTTATTAATTAAGTATGAGAATTATGTTGTTCCACACAGTAGTGTTTGTCCAGCCAGTGGGATGACGGTCAGGGGACATTACAATCTTACCTCTATTTAACTATGATTTTCTCATCATTTAATGGTTCAATTGATGTATTATAGTTGTGTTACAATGTATGCTTGATTGTGATGTTGTTGTAATTGTTATCAGTGTTTTAACGTTTAGATTAAAGAAGTTCTCATGTCTGATTTTTTCCTCATTTGTCTACTAGTAAGGCTTGATGATGATAATAGACTTATTCATCTTCCTCATTAAAATATTCCTTCTAAACACACTTATCTTTAAATCACTGACTTAAGTTAGCCAAGGCCTCATTTTCTTATGCATTCTTGCCTAGAAATTTTTGTGTTTGAACATTCTTATGGTGAGTTTTATCCATTTGACACTTTATCATAAATTTAACATTACAAACATATTTGACAGGTATTGGGTTTATCCTCTATAATTCTTAGGAAGACTCTTAGTGCTAACACAACATATTCTCAATGCAAGGATATGAAGGAGGCTCCATTTTGACTACATCTTTAATGGATTTCTCACATTCATTATCTTCTTTATCTTTTACCTTCTCAATATTTTGATGGATCCAGGTTGTTTCCCTTGAAGATTTGCAAGATTCTCCTTGTATTCATTTTCCATTGGGAGTAGTGTCTATGCAATATTCCTGCACAAAATGCAGGTCTCGTGGATCATACTCAATGATCCGGCGAGGTACATCAAAATCACACTCACAAATGTAATCTAGACTATTGGGATTCATCACATGTTTGTCGGTCATCTCTTGACTACATAAAATCTCAAAGGTACCATGTCCCATTGGAATATGTGTGTAGGTAAGATCCATATTGAGGAAACCTACAAGAGAAACAAGCCAACTTCTTGATAGAAGCAATCCCGGAGCATTTGGAATGTCAATCACTACTATGTTCATAAGGATGTTGATATGAGGGAAATCAATTAGGTAAACTTCAACATTTTCACATAGCCCATAAAATTTGACCCTCTTGTAATCAATACCACAAATAATTCATGTGGTTGGACTTCCTTCAAACCAAGTTGTTCCATCACTTTTAAAGACATGACATTTTTTGAGGCCCCAAAATCCAACATACAATTGTTCAAATAGATACCATTAATGCCCAAATAAAGATAGAAGGTAGGGTTACTATCCTTTCGTTGATCAATGTACATGGTTTTCAAAATGATTGGTGGGTCTTCCTTTTTGGCTGGTACATTTAATAACTTCAAGACTTATGTTGACCAAAATTTGGTCACCTATATGTTCTGACTCTTGGATTAATAAAAAAAACCGATATCAAAAGAAGATATTTTTTGAACTCTTATAAGTTCATTGGGCATCCCTTAGTCTCAAGTTCACTATGCATTCCACATAATCGGAATCTGAGTCTCTATGACCAAGATATGCATATTTTTTTCCAGAAGTCCAATGGAAATATTACAAGAATAAATCTAAATAATTTTTCTAAGTGTCTTGTTCTCCTCTTCTCTCCTCTCCCTTCACCTCTCTTCATTCTCCTTTCATTCAATACTTAGTCATTTTTCCCATTTCCTCATCACTCCCATTCTCCCCTTATTATTCTCCACACTTAGCCATTTTTTCCTTATTCGCCTTCCATACCTAGCTATTTTTGCATTCACATTCATTTTCCCATTTCTTTTTATTTTCCTTTCCATTTCCATTATCTCATTTTCCATTTCTTTTTCTTTTTTTCCTTTCCCAAATTTCAAGTATTTATTTTTATTTCTGATATTTTTCTTTTTATATTCCATATTTTCCATATTTCTTTCCATTTTTCACATAATACATTATATATCTTCCAACAATTACTCAATTTCATGATTTATGTTGCTTTGTGTTCACGTAACCTTGCGTATTATCCATAGTATTTTAATAATATTTCTCTTATCCTAACTTCCATGGGAATATCTCCAAGTGACACATGGAAGACATATGGCAGCTAAGCATTGGTGACACATGGCAGCAAGTAAAATCATGACACATGGCAACAAATTTAGTGGTGATATGTGGCAGATCTGATATCCTATTACATAGGGACACATGGTGATGATGTGGATGTTGACTCATGTTGACTGGGTGATTAGGAGGATTCCACTGGGCATGAGGTGAACTATGATTGGGAATTCAAAATTTTAATTATTCGTTAACTTTTTCTAAGTGGTCGAGCTACATGTCTCCATAGTCTTCCTTTGATTCTTACTAAGTGCATATTACCATTTTCAATGTATACACTAAACATTCTTAAAAATCCATGCATTTGGGATAACAATTATGAATAAAAGTCTAAATTTAACAAAAGAGGTTGAAATTCAATCCAAGGGCCCGCATTTACCCATCAAACTTGATTGAACATGGTCGAGTCACAATCTTACAAAGGCTATATTTTAAGCTCTCGACCTACGTTTGCAACAAAATTTGTATTGTTGGAAAGGTATTTCGATGAAGAAGATGATGAGAAATGTCTTGAGGAATGAAAACTACCAAAAGTTTCTGAAAAAATAAAATATCATTGAACTTCATTTTACATGGGACTGCGTGACAACTCAACTTTATGAGCTCATATCTTGAGATCCGACAATCATATTTGAAAAAGGATTATATTGTTGGAAATATAAGAAGATTCATATCACATATAAATTTGTTTCAATGGATGAAAGGTTGATTATCCTATCCATTAAATTAAATTACAGTCTTTTTTTAGAAAGGGAAATTAATTAAATTTTGGAAATAAAAGTTTAATTAAAAACTTTTATTTCAAACAGAAAGGAACCCATTTTAAAATTATTGCTATAAATTAAATAAGTTCATTAATGAGGAATTAATGAGGCATTAATTAAAGATGATACTTCAAGAAGAAAATTGTACTAGAAGTTCAAGAAGAAAAAACCCTAACTACTCAAGTAGTTAGAATAACCGACTTTAAAAGAGAAGAAAGACATCATTAAGGAAATAATCAGAATTATCAGAGAGGCAAGGAAGAAGATCAGAGGAAGAAAAAGGTACAACCATGAAGACACACTCAAGCTTTTGATCAAAGAAAAGAGATATCCATCTTTTCAACTCTTTCTATTCTTCTACACCATTTCTCATAGCTTTATGCTTGAGTCTGTGAATTGGGAGTAAGGTTGAGTTCTTGAGTTTTCTTCTTGTATTCTTCCAAAAAAAAATTATTATATGATCATGGAATGCTTACAACCATATATATGACTGCCAAAACATTTGTAATGAATAAATTTTTCATAAATAAACTCCACAAACAATTTCTTTCGGGGTTGATTTCGATAGTATCTTGTAACTTTGAGTCTTAAGTATGAGGTATTTGAGATTGAACCATAAAATACTCTTTTGATATTTATAATAGTACTATTTTAAAATTCTTTGAGATGATCAAATTATTCTCTCCTATTTTTCATGAGGAAGACATGGGTGCATTTATATATGATTAAGATGATTATGTATGTGATGTTGATTACCAAGAAATTCTGATGTTGAAGCCCTCCTTCAATATTTTCAATTGTTAAAGACTTATTCATGCATATAAAGATCATATTAGGTTATTGAAGAACCATATTATTTCATAATTTCAAGCAATAAATATACATGGTTTGATTCCTAAGAATTCTCCTAATCCAAGATATTACAGATATATCTTTTATCCCAAGAGGAGTACTGCCTCTTTAAAAGTGTAGGGGGATTCATATCCTCGTGAGATTGTCATTTTGGTCTAGATGGTTTGAAGTGTCAAAAGTTTTGGCAACAATTCTAGGAAGGAATTTATTTTCAAGATATTTGAGGCCTTGCTTCAGATCTTATTGAAGAAATAGAGTCTCCGTGACTCAAAGTTTATAAAAGAATATTCAAAAAAATTGTTTCTTTCTCTAGATGCAAGGGATTTATTTGAAGATGTTGCACCTTTTTTATAATTTCAAAAAGACTTAAGAAGCACTAAAGATTCAGGATAATGAACTTCCTAGAAACTCGATTAGAAAGAATCAAAATAAAGAATTTCATTCATGTCATGATGCTCCTTCAAATTCTTCATAAAGTCCACTAATCACTATACAAAACTCAGGAAAAGGGAGAAATACCCAAAGGAGGAGGTGATTTCATGAAACCCCTTTAAATCTACCAGAAGTGTATTTTCAAATGCTTCACATTTCTATTGAAATTTTATCTACATCCTTTGGGGATGCTTCAAAAGATGCAGAGCAACACTTGTTTAATTTTAAAAGTTCATGTAATTATTTCAACCTCATTGAAGACAATGTTACATGTATAGTATTTTTACAAGATCTATAAGGAAATACTCTTGAATGGTATATTTCATTAATACCTCACTCCATTACCAGCTGGTATGTGTTATAAGATTCATTTGCAGAAACTTTAATTTCAAGAGTGCATTCATATGTTTTTGTTGATGCTTTAAATGTTGTTTCCCACCCACCTTCTCCCATATGGAAGCAAGATAACAAAGCAATCAATTTTGAATAATAATTTAATCAAACATTGAAATATTTTTCAAAGTCTAATGACATGGATGAAAATGAAAATAATAATTATGAATTGCAAGAGAAAGACTTCAGCCTCTCAGAAACTCCATATGAAGATATTTTAAACAATAAGTTTGATAATTAAATTGAGGATCCTCCACCAAATATACAAGAATATTTCAGTGTTTTAATAGATAGTGAAAAGCCTCAAGATCCTTGCCAGTAAGAACAATTGGTGTAAGAAGTGAATCTTGAGAAAAATGATGATCACGATGGCCATTACATGAAGGAAAAGTATTTTCAACACATTGTTGATGAATCAAGAATATTGGACGTGGAAAGTGATAAGAAGAGAAATGAAATAATGTTATGATTGGAAACTCTTCATCCAATCAAATACAATAATATTTTTGAGCAGCCAAGAACTGATTTCATTGAATTATGGTTCTAGAGCATTTTTGGAGAAGCAACACAATCATATTCTTTGCACACCTTTCTCAATATTTCTCCAGTACATATTGATAGTGCTCTTGACTCAATGGTACAAGTTTCAATATGTTCCATAGTGATGGAGTTCATTCCAGAAATCAGATCAATGTTTGAATGACTTGATTGGAAATATGCCTACACCTAAGGTGCCCCTTTATTTCAAGTAATTTAGAGTAGGTAGATCATGTTTTCATATATTTTGTTTCTTCAGTTCAATTTTGCACAATAAGCTAGTCTTTATATTGACGTTTGAAGATAACTCTATGAAAGAAGAAGAATTACATGATTTTTTTTAAGATGACTCCATAGCCCAATGGATAAGGTAGTTATTCTTGATATTTTGGTGTTCTCATCAACCCACAAGGGGTCCCACAGTTGGAGCGAGTTGTTGACCAAAATTTGGTTTCCTATATGTTCCCACTCTTGGATTAATAAAATAAAATTGATATCAAAAGATGAAAATTTTGAACTCTTATAACTTCATGGCATAGAACTTAGTCTCATCTTCACCATGCATTATGTGGAATCAGAATCAGAGTCTCTAAGATTGAGATATGGATAATTTTGTCCATAAGTATAATGAAAATATTACAATAAGAAATGTGAAGATTTTTCTAAGTGTCATGTTTTCCCCTTTGTCCTCTCCCTTCACCTCTCTTCATTATCCTTTCATTCTATACTTAATCATTTTTCTCATTTCCTCATCACTCTCATTTTCCCCTTACTATTTTCCACACTTATCCATTTTTTCCTTATTCACCTTCCATAATTAGCTACCAAGTTCACATCCATTTTCTCTTATTCTTTATTTTTCCATTTCTTTTTATTTTTCTTTCCATTTTCATTATCTCATTTTCCATTTCTTATTCTTATTTTCCTTTTCCCTTTTTCCTTTCCAAATTTCACTTAATTATTTTTATTTCCCATAATTTTTTTTTTTATTCCACACTTTCCAACAGTTTGTCAAATTAACTAATTACTTCCGATTAAAACTCACGAACTCATATTTGATGTTCACTATCTTCACAATGCACCTATTGAAATGCCTCTTAAGCCTTTGTAATAATCATTATACTTTAAGGCTAAATATAGGAATATATATGTAATATGGATAATTACATAAGTACGTGCAATAACATAAAAGACATAAAAGATATTAATGAATAATTAGTTGGAGTGGGTATAACCACTCCAACCATCTCTCATATGTATAAATATTCATGAAAATGAACACAAAGACAGTTTAGTATCCTTCCCAAATATTCTCCTCTCATGAGTATGTGTGTTGTGCTTCAATGTAGTCTCTCTCCAAATTTCATTGTAATATACAAGATTACAACATTGGCACGGTTGCTTCCTCCATTCGGCTGGGTGACAACAGCAGTGAATGGGGGTGGTATGAACATAAACAAGATAGAGAGATAAGAGGATCAATTGCTACCCATAAATGATGATGGATGTTGCTCATGGATGACGCTCTGTTCCTAAGGATTTCGTGACATTACTCGCATGAAGACAAACCTGAAACCTGGACAAAGTTCATTCTGAGTGGAATTTTTTCTCTCATCAAGATTACCTTGCACAAGAAACTAGAAAACATTTACGTTTGTTGGTTGTTATGAAGTAGCCAAGTGTGTTGGCTATAGACAACGCGGATAAATTTGATGAATATGAGAAATTATACAAAGAAATATCGATATAAAGACCGACCCTTTTATGGACTTAGATTCATGTTGGTAAAGGAGTTATTTAATAAGTGGTGGTCAACACAATTGCAAGCATAAGAAGCCGACTGGTGGTATATTGCAGAATAAAGATACGTGAATATTGCTGAGGCACCTTACTGCGGATCTTGAGGGTTGCTGTACTAAAGAAAACATATTCAATACAATGTACTTATGGATTAACTATTGTTGAAAAAGAGCAAATAATGAAAGAGAAAGTTAGATGCCGACCAACATTGAAGCCCGCTCGAGATGATAGATGCAAAAATTAGTGTCCCAATTTCAACTTTGTTTATTGTAATAATGGTTACTAGATGAGACATATTTATTGTTTGATAGTGCACGTACCATATGGGTAGAACATCGTGCTTCAACATATAAACTCCTTTACAGTGCATACACAAAAGCCAAAGACAAAGTGCAGCTTTAGCATCGACTCTGTGGTCAGCACAACTTCTCCACTAGAAGCATACGTTTACACTTAATGTAATTCCAAACACATGGAACCAACAGATGCGTGCCATTGTATGGTTGTATGGGAGCCTACATGTGATAAACCTGCTTGATATACGTTATGCGGGGCGAAGAGAGGACATAAAGCACCTGGCACTCCTTCTCTCCATTGGGGGTTTGAAAAATTTCCAGAAGAATGTTGGCAGTCGACATTTCAATCCCTAAATTTTCCACAACTTGATTATCAATGTAGACAAAAAGATAAATTATTTGTTCTATTGGGTCAACTTGACCATCTGGTTGACCTGGTAGACTTGGGCTACATGTCTCACATATTGGCACTCGCAAGAGATTGGGTGACATCACTCAACTTTGTCCCATATTACGGGCCATGCAAAAGCTCTCATGTCGACCAGTTCTTATAAAGAAAGCTCGCACACTCCACTCTCACACTAACCATGTGGTCAAAATCAATGATGATTATATTGAATATGAGAGTTCCTTCAACTTGATAGTCCATTCCAAGTCCCAAGAAACTAGAAGATACAGTTTCGACCCCCGTACACTCCAGAATTTTTAATAAATATTAACCAATATTGCCCAATGGGAGGATTCCATGTGGCAGCATCTTAGTGGCTCTCCAATGCCACATGTCATTCAACAATTGGACCACTTGTTTTCTACTTGTCAACCAATGATTGATCCACCTGTGTTGTACCTTTTCCATCCAGTGATCAATAACTATGTGCCATGTGTCACCCTTGTAGTGGTGACATGTGTCACCTCTTTTTTCCCTTTTCCCTTTGACTTTCCCTGTTTAAACCAAACTTTGATCACTCATAACTTTTGCATGTGAGCTCCGTTTGATGTGAAATTTGCACCGTTGGAAAGCTATCAATGATATCTATGCAATGATGTAATTTTTGGGATGATTTGAGGAATTTTATTTTTTCAACATTTCTAAACCATTATGGACCTCTGTGGATGTTCCATATCTTTCTAGACCTTTGTGAAAATTCCTAGATCCTCCTTGAAAAAATTTTGAACTTGTTATCTCACTTGAGAAGTTATGATAAAATTATAACATAAGAAATCAAGATATGACTTGGGATTAATTTAAAAATTGACTTAGTCCCCTTAGCTTTAGCCCCTTTACTAATCCCTTAGCCCCCTTTCCCTCTTATGGATTCCTAGCCTCCCATACTCTCTCATTTGACTTGGTCAGCTGCAGTGATGTATTTTATTAATATATTCTAGTGTGATTACAATTTTCAATGTCACACTCACTGAAATTTTAACATGCAATCTCTCTATCCTAATATAACACAAGCACTTAGGCCCAAAACATCCTAGCTCGTCATCGTATAAAACATATGTACATTTACAACCTAGGGCTCAACATGGGGGTATTATAGAGGTACCAAAGATATGGATAATCATCGAGTTATAGGAAGCATATATGGTAACTCCCCAAACCCTAAATAACAAAGCATGAAAAAATGATGAAATATAGCCTGAAATGACCAGTAGTAGAGCTAGTTGTGTTTAAGTGAAATTATAGATAATTTTACAAACTAGAATGTGTTGTGCATAATTATATGTGTTATTCACAGTGAATTCAGTACGAGATTAATATATAGTCAAAGAGTGATTGAGTAAAATGGAAAGATCTGCTCCAATTTTGAACATGCTATTCACTAGGTGTGGAATATGGGTGCGCAATTTTCCATTGAATATTACGGTTTTAATCTTGTAGGGTTTTATTTTCACACATGAGAAAATGTGGAAGATATGATGAGAATGGAGCTTTAAAGGAAATGTGCAAGTGAAGAAAGACAAAATGTGAGAAATCGAACCTCTCAGAGCCAAAAGAGAGAACAATAACTATGAGAGAGTGAAACACCTAGAAACCATAGAGAATGGAAGACTAACATACATGGGCACAAGGAATCAAGTGGAGAGACATTTCTACATGAGGGAATGCAAATTCCAAAGGGAATAAACAAGACATATATTTTTGGACATGTAATGAATCATGGAGCTAAATTGGATCTACGACAACCTCCTCTCTTTTCCTTCATCTAACAATATCCATGGAGCACTCCCATTATGTTAAACCGTGACATTATAGACAGCTATTGTGACATATTTCAAGACCTACGAACTATAAGCACTATGATACCACTGTAGAATACATCAAAATGGAAAGAATCATGATATATCTTTAATTAGTATGATATACATATAAATACATGATATATGATCTTTTGATTCATCTTCCAAGTGATCTCTTGGACTAACAATGAGACTTTCTATTCACTTGCGACTTTTCATATTCCTTCTCAAGCAAATAATAAAAAATATCAATGTAGATCATCATGATATATATTTTATTAATATGGCATAAATATAAATATATTTTTTATTACTTTTGATTCATCTTCCAAAAGGTCTCTAGAACTAACGATGAGAGTTTCTATTCACTTCTGGCTTTTCATATATCTTATTAAGTCAATAATACAAAATATCATTACCCTAACATATTAGGTTTCTAAGAAATAAAAACCTATTTATAGAAATCTTTAAGCTCTAATCCATTTTTACGTCGAAAGGCATACACCTATTGACAATGGGCACAATTAATGATCTTTTAACCTTATTTAACCTTAAACCCTAATATGATGGCTATGCATTGAAGATGCTAGCATATTCTTAGTCGTCCTCCAAAATCAATGGGTCAGATTTATTGTTCATAACTTTCTTGCATTTATCAAAGCATCCGTTAACATGTTTACTTTTTAGCATTTACTTAATCACATTAAAAAATTACTATAAGGATATCTAATTGTTACATTAAATAATTAAGTAGGATTAAACCGTACAACCAAATGTTTCATATTATCACAGACAGATTACGAATTACCACAAAAGTTTTATGACAAAGATTACGAATTACCACAAAAGTTTTATGACAAACGTTCTCAGCCGATACCTTTCGGCGTTCTCAACCGCGAGTTAACGGCTATGCTAGTTATATTATAAAACAACATATTAATGTAATCCATTTTTATATTATAAAACAACATATTAATGTAGTGATTAAGTGATGATATTCTTAATAAAATTATACTTTGGAGATTATATAAATCAAATCACCTTTAAATTTAAATACAACAAAATGTTGATGTAATTATTAAATAATGATATCCCTAGTAAAACTATATTTGGAAATTATATAAGTCAAACCAACTTATAATTTTAAGTTGCTTTAATCTTTTTTGAATTTTCCTTATTATAAACATCAAAACATTTTTTCAATTTACCATGGTTGTAAATCAATTATTATAATAAATTTTCTATTTTATATTGTAAAGGGACATTTTGAACAATATAATTGAACATTTTCTTTATATTCATTTTATTATTTTAATATACATTTATAAAAATCTTATAAACTCATCTTTTATTTATCTAAAAATTAATATCCATTCATAAAGAGTTTATAAATTCATCCTTATGTATGTAAGGATTAATTTCTTTCTATTCATTATGAAAAGGAGAACTTGAAATATATAGATATTTATGGAACTCCATTATCAACATTCACAATAATTATAATTGGTTTACATTTTTTTATTAATTTAGAAAAAATATTAAATAGAATTAAAAAATGATAAATTTAACTTTTTTAATAAGTATTTTTATCCTAATCAAACAGATCTACTTATCTTTTTAAAATTTGATTCTATGAATCTTATTAAGATGGACTAAAATCCTATAAAATTTGGAAAAAGGCTTTGCTAAAAAAAAATTGAATAATTGAATTTATACTTTTAAATTTATCTTTTTTAAAAACTTAAACATCTATCTTTGAAAATCCACATTTACTAATCTTATTAATTCATCTTTATTTCTCTTGAAATTAATATATCTCTCTTAACTATGGAAAAAAAACTTTAAAATAAGTAGACATTGACAAAATCTTGCTATTAACATTAATATTAACTAACACAATCACATAATTAAAAGCGATTGATATATGTGGATGGGAATCTAATTTTTTATTTAAATTAATGCATCAATTTTCTTAGACCAACTATCTTTAATAATTGATTTACTATTTTGTTTGTGGCATGTGTGGATGGAGCTATAGTCTATAAGGTAGGTTGGAGATATAAACTCCATATTTATGCTTACAATAAACTATCTCTCTTGTCTCCAATGAATGTCTTCTTTCCTTACCAGTGTTTCCACGTTCATCGTGTTCACTCAGTCTTTTTACAACGATGTTTTCAGGGATGTTCACTCCAAATTTTGTCCACTGGAGTGTTTGAAGGGCCTTGACTTGTTTAGATTTTGTTCATAAACATGTTTGGAGGGTCTGTTCACTCAAAATTTTAAAAAATTAATATATAAAAAATGATATGCATAAACCCTGAAATCATATAGGAACAATCATGGACCTTTCTGATATGAAAAATAAGAAATAAATGAAAAACCTTTAAATTTTACAATGCAATAATGTAACTAGCCCTACAAAATAAAAAACCATCACAAATGCATAAATCAAAATTCAAAGCACATAAGGAAACCATTCACCAACCATATTGAATACTAAACTATTTGTCTTTGTTAACAAAATAATTCCTCATGTGTCGATGGATGCGATAATTCATGTCGGTCGCTATTCTAAAAACACCTTGAAAATTTGAACACAGTCTATGCATTTATTTTAATGGCTTTGGGAAATCTAAACAATGCGCATGGGAAAAAATTGTTGGCAAGCGTTACAAACTCGCAAACTCTATTGCTATTCTCAGTCTCTCTCAAACTCTATCAATTAAGAAAATAGGAAATGATATTTGTTGCATGAATAGAAACAGACTAAGTGGCAAGAGACCTACTAATCACATTAATAATAAAAAATTGACACATTTATACGTATGGGAAATTACTTGGCAATGGATAAATTACTCACAATAAAACTTTCCAATTGCTCCTCCTAATTGTTCCCACTAATGAACTAATGAATAACGCTTGGTTTTTGAGCTATAAGGTTGATACCATATGAAATTAGAGCCCTTCAATTTGTCTAATGAAGAAGAATATTACCTCTTGAATGAATATAGTTCATCCATTCCTAATTCTTAATTAAAAGAATGATTAATGTGGAAATTGTCAATAGGTATACACCTTCAGCATAATTGTAATTGAAAAACCTCTCCAAACCTCACAATGACATAGCTAACCTTTTTATATAACCATATGTGAGACAACCTATGAACGTACATTCCTTCTCTTGAAAGCTCTCAAATCAACCATTCTCTTTCATAAGAAGGCGAAACATAATCTGGGTGTTCTTGTAAATCTTGAAATGATCTCGGTGTTGTTGTAAATATTGAAAGATATGTTCAAGATATGGATGTTCTTGTAAATATCTTATTGAAATGATCTGGGTGTTCTTGTAAATATTGCAAACTCTAAATCTTCCACTTTGTCTTCAGATACCTTGTTGTCTCTCTTGTAGCTATTTATTTTTAGTTTCACAAGTTTTACATGTTGAAGGTTGCTAAAATAACTAGCACAACGATTTTAACATTACTCTTGGAGATATTTGGCATAGTGGTTCGAAATTAGTTGGTGGGGATAGTGGTGATATTGATGGAGATTCTTATATTGAACTCAAAAGCACTAAAGAATGAGAAAAATCCGTGGTTGATGATTGTGGACCAGAAAACATTGAATAATGAGGAGACCCCATGGATGATGTTGTTCTTGATGGCAATGGGAGTTTTATTAGTACACAAGTCTGACAACAAGCCTGTAACACTGAGCCCGATACTATCTTGGTCACCCATTTTTGTTTGTTTGGTGATGAATTTCATTATTCCATAAAATACTTGAGACTCTGATGATTAATTTTGATTTGGAAGTGTTGACCCAATAAATAAGGATGTCAGAGATCCATAGAATCTAGAATAGCTAACATTTCGTTTTCATAAATGGATCAACCTAAATGTATCTCTGGATGTTTCTTTCTAGTGAATGCCAAAGGCATTCCATCTTGCATGAGGACGAATCCAATTCCTTTTCTGGAAGCATCACAATCCATACGAACATCATTATGAAGTATGGAAGTGGTAGGAGAGGGGCCGAGAACAAAACCTATTTCAAGGCTTGGAAGGAGTGATCAACAAATAAAGTCCAAGTGAAATCATTATTTTTAATGAGAGAAGTCAGAGGAGCTACAATTCTTTCATAATTCATAAAAACTTTCGATAATATCCCATTAAACCCAAAAAAACACACAAGATCGTAAGAGTTTTAGGGAGAAGCTAATCCTGCATAGCTTCAATTTTCTTAGGATCCACCCAAACACCATCCTTGTCGACAATATGACCCAGGTATTCCACTTTCGAGGCTCCAAAGGTACATTTAGATTGTTTGAGAAAATTTTGGTTCTTAGAGAGTAGATGGAGAATTTAATTCACATGAGAGAGATGGTATGTCCAAGTTTTACTATAGATGAGAATATTATCAAAGAAAAATAAGAAAAAATGATGGAGAAGAGGATGAAAGACATGATTCATAAAAATTTGTAAAGTGGAGGGAGAAATACACAAGACAAAGGGAATTACCAAGAACTCATAGTGACCCTCATGAGTTTGAAATGCAGTATTGGGAATGTCTTATTCTTTTTTGTGGATCTGGTGGTAGCCAAAATGTAGATCAAGTTCGATGAAGTACTGGGCACCACTAAATTCATCCAAGAGGTCATCAATGATATAAATGGGGAATTTTTCTTTGATTATGAATTTGTTGAGGGAAAAAAAATCAAGACATATTCACCAAGTACCTTCTTTCTTGAGTCCCATGAACATAGGGGAAGAATAGGGGTTGGTATTAGGATGGATAACACCCGCTTCTAGCAGTTCTTGAACAATTTTCTCAATTTCATTATTCTGAGAAAAGGGTTGATGATAAGGGAGAAAATTGGGAGGAAGACTTCCCAATATGAGAGCGATGGAATGATCATGGACTCCGAGGGAAGGGGGAATTTATTTTTTAGGAGATGCATAAAACCCTTAGTAATATTGGCATAGTTAGCTATGAAAGGATGCAAGAATTTATCCTTCCCCTGTAAACCTTGAAGTTGTCAAATATTGTGCGGGGGAGGCAATCCGAGTGTTTCCTCAACCTTCATGGGTTACACCATGATCCCTTTCTCAAAAAATATGAATCCCAAAAGGCGTCATGACCTAAAGAAAAACATAAATTTGTGAGGGTTGAAGCGAATACAATCGAAGTGGAATCTTTCAAACACTATTCTAATATGGATAGGATGGTCAACTCTCTTATGAGAGTGAGTAGCGAGATATCCAGATAAGTGTTGACTATATTCTTGAGGTCATGGAATGCGAAGGCCATGGAAAATTGAAAAGTTTCTACAACATTTTGAAGGATGAAATGCATCTCCCGGTATGAAAATGTTCCCCAATGAAAAATGAATGTCTTCTTATGTTTTTCCTCAAGTTTGATTTGAATTTGATTATAACATGAAAATCCATACATAAAGGAAAAAGCTTCGCTTCTCGCACACTTGTCGATAATATGATTGATAAATGGAGTGGGGAAATTGTCTTTAGGACATGCTTTGTTCAGGTCCCTAAAATCCATGGACACACAGACAATTACTTGCTTTATATATATGGGAAGAGGATTGCATACCAATTCAGTCAATGGAACTAGGTAGATGAAACCCACATTAAGCAACTTCTCCACCTCTACCTTAATGATTGGGGCCTTTCGAAGATTTACAGATCTAAGTTATTCTCGAACCGACTTAGAGTTTATATATGTTTTATTTCATGTTAAAAAATAGTAGGGTCGATCCCTGGCATATCTTCATTTGACCAAGTGATTAGATCTCAAAATTATTTAAAGAGATCGGTGTAAATCCAAATTTCTTTAGGTGAACAATCTGCACCGATATATACATTTCCAATTTTACCAGGGGTTAGATATATTTTGATTGTAATGGTAGGGGAGATATTCTCCATGTTTTATTTAGCATATATACCATGTGTACCCAATGGAACCATGTCTTAACAAACCATCTCACTCATAGCAGACCTAAACCCATCCTGTTGTATCCTCTCAAGCTCTAGGGGAAAATAATATCTATGATGAAGGTCCTCCCAATGCCTATTAGGATCAGATATATCCTCTAATATTTATTCATTTGAGGGTAAAGTATTATCGAGGAAGTCACACAAAATGGACATTTTTGTGGCCCAAACACTCTTTAAAGGGGGATCAACATGTTCTATCTGAAAGGAGGAAAGATATGGGTTGATAGTAGCTTCTTATATAGCATGGTATGCAATTTCTACCGCGGACAGTGGCATTGCCATCATGATATGTGAGTCACCTTCGTATGACATAGTTGATGAAGGTATGGTCCATGGATCATCAAAATATGAAGTGAGGAAAGAAACAAACTGTTCATAAATGGTGTTAATGTATGCAATTGGTGCCAAGAAATCGAAGGTTCCCATCAAGGAGTATACATTTAGACACCAAAATTCTTAGTTTCTTACTAATAATTTTCAATAATGGGGAATGAAGGACCCAATGATGTTGAAGTACTAGGGTGAAAAAAGGACAATTGGTCAATCGTCACAATATTTCCTTCATGAAGAAATCATAGAATGTAAAATATCGATGACACTATAACAATGATATCATAAGTCCAATTACGTCCCAGTAATACATTTTAGTCGAGGGGTTCATCAACCACCTCAACCTTGAAATCCACATTTTTTCCACCTAACTGGATGGGAAAGACAAGAAGGATGCCATGGGGTCTAAATTAACTCCCATCAAATGCGGTTAGCATGGTCATGGACTGCGAAAGATGGGGAGAGCCAATGGATTTCCAACATGATAGAGACATCATAGATGCCAAAGCACTTTCATCAATAACAATACATTTTACTGTAAGGATCATTTATTTCATTTGGATTTGAAAGGCCACATGGTAAGGTCCCTGAGGCTTGACATAGTTAATGTCAAAATTGACAAATTTTGATCTTCTTGGGTCAAGAGATCTGAAGGAAGATAATAAGGCATTCCTTTGTGATGGACACATCTAGAGTACCTCCAAATCCAACATTTTGCCCAATGTTTGGCCCAAATCCTCGAAAATTGAGTATTTCTAGGCGGCTCTCACATTTGTATTGTGATCATAGCACTTAAGACTTCTTTTGGAACACACGATGTAGGCTCGAGATTTTTGATCTACAAAGGTGTTTCCAGGGTGAGCGATCTAGACTCAAAGTTGGTTTTGAATAAGCATAGTCGTGATTCCTAGTGGCTATGCTAATCCCATACTAAATCCTATTAATGCATTGATTACCACCATCGTGTGTTGAGGGATTTTTACTTCCACTCGATGCATTTTCGGTGTTGGAATATCCTGAGGTCATATTTTGATTGTGTGGAAATGGGTTGGTTAACACAATAGGCTACAACACTATGAGTCTCGACGCTTCCTCAATTTTGGGGCATAAGTGGGTAAGGTGATCCTCTTTATAGAGTTTACATGGAAACTTCACCTTCCTCTTTTATTTATTTCCCTCACCAACATTACTATTTGATTTATCATTATTATCATTGCCCTTATTTTTATCATCCTTATTATTCCTACCATTATGATTATTACGATTTTTCTTATTAATCCCTCCAGGTTGTTGGTTACCTTTTGGGTTCGTTGATTACAAAGAATGTGCATATAATGATTTGGTGGATGAGGATGAAGTCATAGCTTTTCCTACTACATATTGGTGAAGAGA
>JZKD02S1687408.1:1100671-1113218 GCA_000966675.3 Picea glauca | reverse complement strand
AAGTTTACTCACAAAATCCTATTCCAAGGCCCTAAATCCTAAGCTTGTTTGTGTACCCTGAAAAATAAAATTGTTTCTAATCAATTTTAATATTAAGCGTTAATTTTAATGGATTTTTCTTACTCAAGAGGTGCAGTTGTGAAACTGATGATCTTATGACTCAACATATAAAATAAAAGAAAATGGAAAATCACTCCTAAGTACTAGTCTTATTTTCCAAAGAAATAGCATGCTTCTAAATGTTATGCACCATGCAATCTCTTTTAATTTAAATGAAATGCAATATTTCCTATCATGTCAAAACTAATGCAATTTAAAAAAAATTCAAATGATTTAAATAATGTGCAAAAAGGAAAAAAAATAATTATTTTCAATATAATGAAATGAAAATGCAAGGACTAAATAAACAACCTCTCAGAAAGACTCTACTGTAAGCACCAAGAAACAAGCCAAGAAGGAAACCAATAAGAAACTAACCAGAACTAAAATGCAAGGACAATAAATATGAGGAAAAAGACTTTTTCAAAGAATTCAACAATGAAGCATCTTCCTATCACTCTATAGGTACTCAACAATCCGGACAGGGACCAAAGAAGTCTCAACAACCCACAAACATCACCCAACAATCACTAAAACTAACCAAAAATAAAAAGGAAATAGTGTACATAAGTGTTCAAGGAATAGAAAAATATATACGCACCCTAAACACTAACATCATGCATATGTACACAACTATGAAGGGAAAACCCACGTATATCAAGAAATACACTAACTAGGAAAAAATTAGGTCAATAAATTTAGGTACAAGGAAATACAAAAGTTGTCAAGCAATAAGCATCAGAGAAGCTCAATAAAACAAAGAGAAATTCAAGAAAAAAATCACCCAAATAAATCCTAAATGAATAAATATCCCCAGTGGAGTCACCAATTCAATTATGAGAAAAATATCTCTATGGCTTGAGGTAAATCACAAAAACTCAAATGAAACCCATAAATCAACTCTAATCTCAAGTATTCTAGATGAATGAAAATAGAAACAAGGGAAAGGCTAGGATCCCACCTCTTTGGGATGTTCGAAGAAGACCACTATCAAGATTGAAATCCAATTCTCAACACCTATAACTTGTCCTCAACATTAAATATACATAGGCATATGGAAAGTATATAATATGTTATCATGTAAACTAGCATAATCCATTAACATGTATTACAAATTTACCCATGGAAATAACATAAGTATTTGTGACATATAATTAAAGAATAAAAGAGTCCTTCTATTAATGAAATCAATAGAAGTACATAGGTGACAAACTTCTATGGCGACACATCTTAGAACTGAGAAATTAAGTCCCTCCACCACGTCCTTCACCACTTTAATCCTCCACAAAGGCAATCTCACAAGTAGTAGGAGTAATAGAGTTTCTCCTTCACAAGATAGGAAGAGCTTTCAGGATGAACACAAGAGAAGTTTAGACTTTCAAGGATAAAGGGATGTAGACTCAATAAGAGGTGAAATTTCTTTAGAGTGTTTGTGGTTACTATTGTAACCTAGGTCTAGACCTCTGGATCTCCTCTCTCTTTTCCCTATGCCTTTGTTGAATTTTTCCTTTTCTAGTTGATAAAGTTGTTTTCCCATCTTTTTAATAACTTTTTTTTCTTTGTTGTCTTGCTTGACTAATTCTTTGCACATAATTTTTTTGTTTTTCTTGAAGGATAAAATAGATGTCGTATTTGGTTCAGAATTCTTGTCATCATGTTTTCCATTGATTGAGCTCACAAAAAGTCGACCAAGCCTTTTTGTATGCACAAGAAATGCCCATAGACAAACACAACAGTCCAGAGAAGTCAACATCGGACTCGGATTGTGGGAACATACATGTTAACTTTTGATGGTGGAGATCCATCCAACCAATCAGATCAACAATTTTTGTGCATTCGGAGTGTCAAAATCATGCGGGGTTTAAAATCAAGAGTGGACCCACAATGTACATGAACACATGAAGTCCCAAAGTGAATCTGGATCATCCATCAATAAGGACATCTGGAGGCATATCTTTCACTTCGGAGACTTAGCACTCCAAGAGATTTCCAAGAACAACATTACAAACTATCGAAGCCCGAACACTCGAAGTACCGAAGTGAATTTGGACCATCCATGAATGAGGACACGCGGTGATGGATCTCCCTCTTCAGATATATGACACTTCAGAGGATTGCATGAGCAAGAAGACAAAAACTCCTGAAGCCCGAACTCCCGAAGTGAATCTGGACCATTTATATCTAGAGGCCACATGGAGGTAGATCTATCACTTCAGAAATGTGACACTCTAGTGGATGGTAATAACTATGCATTGAAAATCTCTGAAGCTTGAACTCCTGAAGTAATTGTAGATCATTGATCTCAAATCAACATGAATCATTGATCCTTGCAACATGTAAGAAATGAATATCACCCGTATCACATATTGTGACATGATAGACAACCACACTTCATTACGGGGACGTAAACTGCTCGAACATTAATTTTCCAAAGCGGTCTCACAATTGGAACCATGGTATTGTTGGAAAGGTACGTGGTAGATTGTGGGGGTTGGAGCAGTGTGGACCCAAACCACCTTTGAAAACTTCTGCAATCATGTGCTTAAATGAAATTAGGTCACCGCGTCACCTCCACATCACCTCCACTCATCTCCACTTCATCTACATCCACATCATCCACCTCCCACATATCATATCTTCCTATTGGACACTCGCCTCCATGTATTCTTGTTCATGAATAGTTCATCACAGTGAAAGAGAGGAGAAGGGTCAGTTATAGTCGAGATAAAGTGCAATTAGCTTCCAAAATAGCTGACATAGACAGAGAGTCAAGTCTCAGTCACAGGTCGATGCAGATTGGTTCCATAACAATTCAACAGACTACCTCTTCCTCAAGTAGAGATATTCTCATGCAGCTAGTTGTCTTTAGTGGCCTCCAAAATCTCATAGGCATGTCATTACTCAACAAAAATATTTTTTCTATCACTCCAAGGCCTATTTTCTTCCAAGTCAGTTCCTTCAGTGCATGCATCAGTTCTGTCTCAGAGACAATAGTATTTTTTAGTTGATTAATTCCAGTATTTTCTTAGATTAGATACAAGAGTGGTATTTTCTATGTGATAAGAACCACTCTTGCTGATTAAGTCCAATGTCTTAGTGAAGTAAATAACTTGTTCTACAAACAGTTACCTAAAATTAGGCCTCAGTCCCCTAAGGACGAAAACCTTTGTAACTATGTTAAATAGGGGGTCTTTGAATGTTTTGAGGTTCATATTTTTTGGGAAATAATAACACTACATCAGATTGGTTGGATCTTTTCTATGCATGGATTAAATCTCTCTACCTATTGAAAATACTCTTGATGATAGTGTTTCGCTCAAATATTTATGTGTTTTTATCTTATCTTGAATGGAGTTTTTGATTTGTACAAAGTACATGTTATTTCCTTTCATCTATTATGCAACTTGTCTTTATTGATATGTAACCTGTGAAGACAGCTAATTCCCGATGAATATTTTCTTTTATCACAACCTGAAGGAGTAATTATGTCTTGATACATGTTTAATGTCTTGAAATGATATTTTAAAGTATTGAAATTCTTGCAGTAGATTATTCATTGAGTACTTTGTTGTTTCCCTTTGTTTTTTTTTATTTCACTGGTATGTCATTAGTGTGCCACCACCCAAGGAGGATCCTCATCCATGTTATTTTTCCAACCCAACCTCTATTTTGTCTTGATAGAATAACCTTCTCAAAAACCAACAAAAAATTAAAAGAAGCAACCATTCTAAATTGATAGGTGGCCTAACTTTTCCCTTTAGCAATCAAGTGCAGACCTTAGGCCCAACATCTTCTAGCACTATTGTCAGGGAACGAAGTAATGAAATATATTTCCCTAGGATAATGAAAATGATCATATATAATATTTTATGGTGAAAAAAGACCAGACAAATTCAGACTTCATATCATTCAGCTAGCGACTCCATGGTTAAAGAATCCATTGGTGACTGCACAGTCTTAAGAAGTCATATTTTCAGATGGAATCCATATTGGCTTGGAGGTTTGCTCCATTAAATTTCTTAGTTGTTCTTGGTTTTCCAAATTTTTTTCCTACTATAGATGAGTGTGGTGATTTTTTGCCTAGATTTATATAACATAGAGATGACAACTCTGTTGAGAATTTACTTGAGTTTCATGAGCTCGTGCATCTGTGGGGAGTACATCATGAGGATGTATTAATGAATATGTTCACGTACTCATTATAGGGATATGCTCGTGAGTGTTATCAATCCTTGCCCCATGCTAGAATATCCTCCCTGGAACAATTCCATGTTGCATTCAATAAGCATTGTAAAAGGTTTTTTCCAGTTGATTTACTTTTTTAGAACTGCTGTGAAGAATTTGAATCTCATATTCGACAATCACTTATTAGTTCTTCTAGTGGTGAAAATAAAGGGGACTTTTCTGTTGAGAAAGTGAGGAAAGATTTGGTTACATATGAGTCTTCTTATGATCCTTTTATTCAAAAAGATGATGTTGCGAATTAAATTAATGATGAAATTGATGATAACAAGGCTTTGGATACATCTTGCAATAATCTAGGTGACTCAGATAGCCATTGTTATGATACATCTATTTTTCTATGTTCTCATAAAGATTTGATTAACTATGAGGAAAGTGATGTTGAAGGTCAGGAGCAAGTTTATCCCCTTCCTTATGAAATTGTTGAGCAACAAGAAATATATAAGTCTAAAGATGAAATTCTGGAGCTAGAACGAAGAAAAACCAGCAATGTAGAAGACGCACCCGTTCAATTCAAACAACAAGATGAGTAGTATCAGGGGTATTTTGTTTCCCTTTATGGTTGTGAATCACATGAATTTCATGATCCTTTTCAACGAGGAAAGGAGAAACTCAGTATTGTCTATAATGCATATCTTAAAAAACAACAACTTTGTCCTCTCAAACAGTTGGAGGCTCTTCATGAGTTTCAAGATCCAATAGTGAGATGGATGGATTCTTATTTTCCAAAATACCAAAGGTTGAAAGTTTTAGCATGATCATCATTTGCAACTATAAGTACCAGATGCCTGCCAACATTTTGCCGCATTTGATATAACCTCTTTGGATTATTCTAAATAGTGACCTAGACAGAGTTACCGTTCTTAGTCAAGTGTTTTATTGGTTTCTTTGGAAGTAGAATTACACATGATTGAGTTGGTTTTCAACTGAATATAGTAAGTAGTAGGAGAATAAGCTCATAGTTCGAGCATTTTTTTTTTTTTTAGTTCGTAGATTGTTTTTCGGTGTGTTAGTTTTTAGTAGATTGTTTGAATAGGAGACTCTGTAGGCCAACAAAGGCACTGGGTTTAGTTGTAGTTTCAAGTTTCAGTAAATGCTCCATAGCCCAACAAGGCACTGGGGTGTAGTCTTAGTTTATAATTCAATAAAATGCATGATTGAGACACAGAAGTAGATAACACGGGGCTGGAAAACAAATAAAGGTAATAAATGGAATGTAAGAGAAATTATTTAATCTCAAGGAACCAATCTACAGTTCTTAGCACCTCACAGGGATGAACTATCCCTAGTTGGAGACAATGTTGTAACCTAGGTCTGCACCCCTACCTCCCCTCTCTCTTTGCCCTATGCCTTTGTCGAATTTGTCCTTTTCTAGTTGATAAAGTCATTTTCCCATCTGTTTAATAACTTGGTTTTTTTTGTTGGCTTGCTTGACTCATTCTTTGTGCAATTTTTTTTTGTTTTTCTTGAAGGGTAAAATACATGCTGTATTTGGTTCAGAATGCTTATCATCATTTTTTCCATTGATTGAGATCACAACAGGTTGACCAAGCCTTTTTGTATGAATAGGAAACACCCATGGACAATCACAAAAATCTAGAGTGGTCAATTTAGGGCTCTGAATGTGGGAACAGACAGGTCAACTTTTGACGAGGGAGATCCATTAGGCCAATCATATCAACAATTTTCATGCATTTGGAGTGTCAAAATCACGCAGGGTTTAACATCAAGAGTGGACCCACAAAGTACATGAACACCCAAAGTCCTGAAGTGAATCTGGACCTTCCATCAGCAAGGACACATGGAGGAAGATCTCTCACTTTAGAGACTTAACACTCCGAGAGATTTCCAAGAAAAATATTACAAACTCCTAAAGCCCGAACACCTAAAGTCTCGAAGTGAATCTAGACCGTCCAACAATGAGGAAACATGGCGAAATATCTCCCTCTTTATATATACGACACTTTGAAGGATTGTGCGAGCAAGGAGACAAAAAATCCTGAAGCCCAAACTCCCAAAGTGAATCTGGACCATCCATATCCAGAGGCCACATGGAGGAAAATCTCTCACTTAAAAAATGTGACACTCTGGAGGATGGTAAGAACTATGCATTAAAAAGGCCCGAAGCCTTAACTCCCGAAGTAATTGCAGACCTTTGATATCAAATCAACAAGAACCGTTGATCCTTGTAGCAGGTAAGAAAGGAATATCACTCAGATCACAGATTGTGACACGATCGATGACCACACTTCATTGTGGGGATGTAAACTGCTTGAATGTTAATTTTCCAAAGCGGTCCCGCAACTAGAACCATGGTATTTTTGGAAAGGTATGTGGAATCTTGTGGGGGATTGTAGGGGTCAGAGCGATGTGGAACCAAACCACCTTTGACAACTTCTACAATCACATGCTCAAATGACATCAGGTCACCGTGTCACTTCCACTCACCTCCACTTCATCTACATCCACATCATCCACCTCCATGCATCATGGCTTCTTATTGGATGCTCACCTCCATGTATTCCTATTCATGACCAGGTCATCACAGTGAAAGAGAGAAGAAGGGTCAGTTAAAATTGATATGGAGTACACTTAGCTTCCGAGAGCTCAGAAATAGACATAGATTTAAGTCTTAGTCACAGGTCGATGCAGATTGGTTCCAGAACACTTCAATATACTACCTCTTCCTTAAGTAGCGATCTTCTCATGCAGATAGTTGTCTTCAGTGGCCTCCAACTGCTCACAGGCATTCCATTACTCAACACAGATCTCTATTCTATCACTCCAAGGCCTATTTTATGCCAAGTCAATTCCTCCAATGCATGCATCAGTTCTGTCTCAAAGACAATAGTAGTTTTTAGTTGATTAATTTCATTATTTTCTTAGATTAGATACAAGAGTGGTCTTATGTGTCTGATAAGAACCACTCTTGATGATTAAGTCCAGTGTCTTAGTGAATTTAATAATTTTTTCTATAAAGAGCTATCTAAAATTAGGTCTCAGTCCCCTAAGTACGAGAACCTCTGCAACTCTGTTACATAGGGGGTATTTGAATGTTTTGAGGGTCAATTGTTTTGGGAAAGAATAACACTACATCAAACTGGTTGGACCCATTATATACATGGCTTAAAGCTCTCTACCTGGTGAACATACTCTTGATGACAGTGTTTCATTCAAATCTTCATGTGTTTTTATCTTATCTTGAATGCAATTTTTGATTTGTGCAAAGTACATGTCATTTATTTTTAGCTATTGTGTAACTTGTCTTTATTCATATGCAACCTATGAAGGCAGGTAATTCCTGGTGAATATTTTCTTTTATCGCAACTTGAAGGATTAATTGTGTCTTGATAAACATTTAATGTCTTGAAATTGAATTTTGAAGTATTGAAATTCTTGGAACAGATTATTCATTGAGTAGTTTTTTGTTTCCCTTTGTTTTTATTTTATTTCACTGGTCTAGCATTAGTGTGCCACCAGCAAAGGAGGACCCTCATCCATATTATCTTTCCAACCCAACCTTTGTTTTACATTGATAGAATAACCCTTTGACCAACCAACAAAAAATTAAAAGAAACAATCATTCTAAACTGATAGGTGGCCTAGATTTTCCCTTTAGTAGTTAGTGGCAGACCCTAGGACCAACAATTACAACAATGTATGATTTTCAATTCTTGTATAATGCTGAATTTATAGTCTAGAAATGGACTTGAAGGGTCAATTTGGAGCATTTCCAGGATATGGAAGGTTAAGGATCATGGATCTCGTGACTTGGCATAGAAACCTAACATATTTTTAATTTTTTTAGCATAAAGCCTAATGTACATGAGATGTAATGGAGAAACCTACATATACACATTCTCTCTAACTGAAACCTAGGTGTGTCAACAAAAAAGTTGAATTTTTGACATTCCAATGAGCAAATGGGGGTTTTGGGTCTACATGGGGAAAGGGAAGGTCATCAAATCATGATGCATGTAGAGTGGAAAAATATTTTATAATAATTTATCTCTACATCCTTTTTTACCCAACCTAATGGATAGGGGCTAGGATGATCTTGAACCTCGATTACAACCTTGCTTACCAGATATGATTTTATGAGATAACTTGTGAACTAAAGTCAAACAAATCATCTATTTTCATCATCTTGACCTAGATCCTTATGTGGAAGAGCTTGGTCATCTCCTTCTCTTCATAGTGATGAAGGATACTTAGATTCACCACTTGATTGGTTGAATATATGCCTAAAATATTCTTTTTCTTTCCATCCTTCTTGTGGTTCTTTGAGTTTAGGTATGGATGTAGATTCCAACATTTTCCTCGATGTGGCCATGTATGTTGCAATGATTTCAATGGTTGTTGGGATATTTTCCCTAATATGTAATGGAAGTTTTATTGTTATATTTTCTCCCTTTCCACTTCTTCTTCCCCACCTTGTAAGCTTCCTAGATCTTTTTCTTCTTTGAACCACTTGGTTTCCCCTTCTTTTTGATTATTTTTTCCAGGTGTTGTGTTTGTACACATACCTCATTCAATTTCCTTGGATTGAATAACATAACCTTCTTTCATAGATGACTATGAAAACCCCTCAGATACTTGAGGAGTACATCTAGTTTCTTGGGAGATATACCCAACATGATGGCCATATTTTTGAACTTAGTGGTGTTATTCTATACACTCTTCCCTTTCCTCTTCCTAAAGCAGTGTCGCTAGATCCATTGGTCTATTAACTACCAGATACAGTAGAATTGGGAATTGATGAGGTTTTTGAATTACTCCCTTATGTTTAATAGTGGATCCTAAGTGTTTTTGTATGGATTTCCCACCAAGTTAAAGCATGGCCCTCTAACTTCAATCTAGCAAATGAAATTTTATGCTCTTTATCTATATGGTGAATGCTAAAATAAACTTCTAGTTGTTGCAACCAATGATTCAATTTTAATGCATCGAGATCATGTTGATATGGATTTATGTCCACTTTTGCTTCCATATTGAATAGGGATTGTGAAGGGTTTACAACACTCAAACTTGGCTACTATTTCTCAAATTCCTTCCATGACTCATTTATTAACTCTTCTCAATCTCTTGATTTTCCCTTTGATCCGATCTCTGAGTTAAAGCCTCCATCATCTCTGAATGGTTCAATCTTCCTACGTATATACCATGAGGATGTTCATATTGCGACTAACTTTAGCAACTTGCATTTCCAACCGCACAAATCTCTCTTGTATTGGATATCAAATATTATTATGAACAAACTCATCTGCCATGGACAGGGATTCTATAACTCCTCATTAAGCTGATTCTTTGATTCTGCAACTTCCCACAAATAAAAAAAATAAAATCTTCTCTAATACCAACATTATCTATGAATTTTCATGGATATTCTATTGGAACAGTTCATCCCCAAAAATATGACAAATAAAACTAAAATATACACTATGAAGGTTAAATTCCTTTAGATTCCACAATATTTAGTTACTAATTTTTGTTGATGCATGAAATAGATAAAATGTGTAAAACATAGAATAATAAAATATAATCACACACCATACAAAAATGACACAAATATTTTCTATGGGAAACCCTTATGGGAGAAAACTTAGCTAGAAGGTGAGGTTGGTCTGCTCTCTTTTCTTTAGTATTTAATAATGCAAGTACAAAGGAGAATGAACTCTCTATGGAGATACCTGAGTATTTTGGCCTGTTAGAATAGTACAAAACACTAATTCCCTTTGTCATTCTCTCTAATTTCCCACTCCCAATTTCACTACTCAGCTATGGAAAACAATACAATAGTATAGAATGGAACCACTTTTCCTCCTGGTGGCCTCATATTTAGCCTAGCCCAATAGCCATATAGGGGTAGTTTTTTTCTTTCTCAACCCTCAATTATGATAGGGTTTTGAACCTTCTAGAGTTCATGAGTAATGGAGGATAATGTGGCATCTTATTGTAGCATGGTGGTAAACAAAGTAGGTTAACTTGTAGGAGGAATAACTTTTGCATACAATCTTTGATTGATGCATGGTATACACCCTTGGAAAGGTATCCGAGTGTATAACACCATCAAGGGAGTGTGAAAAAGTTTCAGACATGAGAATAATTAAAAAAATCATTTAATGCCTTAAAATGGATTTTAGGGGTTCGAGACCCCAGTTTTTAAAACTCGGACCTGCCACTAAAATGGTCGTGCAAGTTGATTCCTCCAATTTTTTCCACTCTAAAAGCACTGAGATAGATGAAAAATAATATAATGATCCAATATGGATTACCTTCACACCTCAAACCTTGGTGAAGAGACACATTTCATTCAAAGTGTTATAGAGTATGGAAAATATTTCCATGATGAGAAAACCCCATAGAACTAAAAAAACCTTAGACCCTGTAACAAACCCTAGACTCACTTCTAGGCACTTGTCACAAAAACCCAACTATGTCATATATATAAATTTATAGTTTTTCTCTTACGTTTTCATTAATTATATATTACTACTGATTAATTATATACACCATCCTTAAAGGCTCATATAATCCTTGTACTTCACTCTGATACCAACTTAAGTAGTCCCTCCATATGAAGCAATATTAAATCCCAACAATAACATACCATACCATGCATAAATTATAATAATATTCATAACTATACCACAATGTAGTCATGCAAAAAAACATAAATTAATCATATATATAAATAAACATAATATTAAGAAAATAAAAGCATAACAGAGCACTTATCTTTATGTAAAATCACCAACTAGTTGTATACCTCTAATATTCTACCCAACCATATACACTACTATTCTATCACCCTCAACAACAGGTCACCCTTGAGCTAGGGTTATGACTCCACCAAGGAAAAGGCTATGTAAACCAATTAGAGTCTCACAGTTAGCACAATAATGGCTAAGACAAGGTAAAAACATATAGCATCAGTTTTGTTAGCACTTTGTAATTTATTTGGGATGTATCAAAGAAACCCCAAGGCAACCTAAAACAAACTTTAGGTTGTGTTATGACCTATACAACTAGAGAGGGATCTCTCAAATAGGTGAACACTAAAAGTACTAAAAATGATTTAGCAATGAGCACACAGAGTTCATATTCTAGAATAGGACATGTTTTGCTTTTGTTTTAAAAGGGTTGGTAGGACAAACAAGAGAAGGGAACCATTGGAAAATGGGGTCAAAGCATGAACTTAGAAATATTGATTCAATAGTTGGTGGTGTACTCTCAGAAAGAAAAGGAAAGGTGAGTATTTTTCTTCAGTAAATGATCAATATTTGATTGGTAGAGGAAAAGAGGAAAGGACATCCCATTACACTAAGAACACCTAACAAAGGGTGATTTATTAATGTAACTTTAGAAGAAAATAGAAAGGAGATAGATCATCATGGACAGAGAAACAAATATAGATGAATTATGAACATGAAATCCTTAACATTTGAACAAGTATTTACTGTATGAATGGAGCATCAAATGTAAATGAATTCCAAACATTTACTCTCAGCTAAATACTAGAAAGAACAAACAATAATTGAAATAAGCATTAACAGGAAAAACACACTGATAACAACACCATGATGAATCTTTGCCTCCAAAAGCATAGTACTTTTATATTAATTCATAAGGATGTTCTAAGAAATTGATACACAGTCCAATAGCCTCTCTAGATGAAACTCCAACCCCTTTTACCTACAAAATCATAGTTTAAATAATAAAAGCAATTATGCAATTGTTCATATTTTGTTGGAAATAAAATCATGTAAAAATAAACTAAAAATAAATTTGGTTGCAGTGGATCTAGAATGCTGAAGATTGCTGGAAGTTGCTGGAATCAAATTTGGAACTAGTTCCTTGAAATTTGGATTTTTACTGCCACATATGTTCTTATTCCTTTGAATTTTGATATACTCCTAAAAATGCTCAACTGAGATTCGAAATGCCAAGAATTAATTTGTATAAAATTGATGTCTTACTTGGATAAGCTTTGCCATCCATTGTCATTTAACTTCCTTCAAATTTGCCTGAAAAATTCATTTGTTTCTCAATTGTTTCCTTTAAATATGGGACTGGTTGAATGTGTGCCTGAAATAAATCATTGCCTACCACATTCTCTTTGAAATTCTACTTGTACTCTTCCAAATATGATTTTATTTATCCATATCTACCTGAGAAATATCAATTTTCAAATATTTGGGAATAA
>JZKD02S1687408.1:1066883-1078823 GCA_000966675.3 Picea glauca | reverse complement strand
ATAAATTTAATAGAGAAATTAGAAGTGGGTTAACCCTAAAATAAGGAAAGTGGGCAAAGTGACCTAGAAGATGTTTTCAAGGAAGCTACTTGGAGAGTATATATAAGAGGAAAGGATCTCTCATTTAAGACACACTTGGGCATATTGAATAAATATAGGTTTCTGAGGTAACCAAATTATATTTAAGCCTAGTTTCTGAGGAAAGTGAAGAAAAGAAGGCTGGAATTCAAGGAAGGATAAATTCTTTTGATGATGCTTTCTAAGGTATGCTTCTTTTAGGTCATCTTAGAATTTTCACAATAACATTTTTTATAGAATGAAAAATACTGTTAAATTGTCATTCCATTGAGTAAACATATCCCAATATTTTTGGTAAAAAATTCATCTTGTGGGTCGTTGTATTTTTGGAGTTACACTCTGTGGAAAATAGGGTTTGTGACTAGTCCTGAAACTAGTCAAAAACAAGTGTTTCAGGTAAAAACGCCATAACTTCTTCATAAAATATACAAATTAAGTAAGAAAAAATGTGTTGGATATAGTACATACTTTAGTATTGTTTTTAACAGTTTCATATCAATTCAACAAATATTCCATGTGGGGCATGCTCTACAAGGTCGCACTCTAGAATAAGCCAAAATTTAGCAAGGTTTGTTATTTTTTCCATAACTCCTTTTTTGAGAGGTTTAAAGTAGTGAAACCTAGAGGAATTGCATAAAGAACACCGAAGAAAATTATGTATCACTTTCATGTATTTATTTAGTACATTTACAAATTTATGATTATTTCAAGTTAGGGTTGTTGACTAATCCAAAACTAGTCTCATGAGACTAAAGAAACGTTTGATGAAAATGCTAGTCTCTTGTTGTTAAAGTTAAGGAAGGTTTTCAAGTATGTGATCATATACAGTAGGTATATTACAGATTTACAAATCATATTTGGATGATGAAATTGATGAGGGATTTTGGTTGAGGTACAAGTTGGGTACATGGTTGAGACAAGTATTTGATGAGTTGGCACATACATGAGGTGTATAGTTGATGATGTTGGTACATATTGATGAGTCATAGTTGATGAGTACTTGACACATGATTGGTACATACTTGGCACATTTTTTGGTTGCACTTGTTTATGGTACAGGTTGGTTACATATTGTTTGGTATAGGTTGGTGCATGTTTGATGCACTTGTTTATGGTACAGGTTGAGGTACATGTTGATGCATAGTTGATGCATGGTTTAGGTTTATTGGTACATGTTTATAGTGGTATATCTCAAAGTGATAGTGTGATAGTGGTTCCATCATTCTACTTATACTTTAGGGTGGTTGGACGAGGCAAGTAAAAGTGGTTGTATCCACCTTCCGATTGTAGCCAGAGAACATAGGGGGTCGTAGCCTCCTTTTGGTTGTAGCTAGAGAATTGGGGAGTTGGAGCTTCCCCCAGGTTGTAGCCAGAGAAACTAGAGGGTTGGAGCCTCCTTCTAGTTGCAGCTGGAAAACAAAGAAAGTTGGTGCTTCCAATGAATGTAATTCTTTAAGACATATAAGATAAATCATTCTGTGGTTTTCTCCCAATTTGGGTTTCCACGTAAAACACTGGTGTGCTGTGTATGTGTGTGATTGTTCATTTATTATTGCTCATTATTGGACAATAATTCTACATTGATATAAAACTTGGATTATTTGGAGAAAAAGGATTACGATTACGCTATTACTGATTCACCCCCCCTCTCAATAATCCAACATTAGGGACCCCCCATGTCTACCAGTAACAACCCAACTGCAAATATTTATATGATGAATGACGAGGTTAATATAGTGACTAGGGCCCAATATTACTGAATGCTAGAATCTGTCGAGAAGGGAAAAGAAGCCACGAACCCATCGAATCCTCTACAAATTTAGAAGGCGATGAGAGAAGCGATGACTCACATCCAAAAAGATGCTTTTAAAAAGGCTTCTCATAATCCAAATGCGAGAGCTTCCCAGAGCTACTCCGTAATATTTGGCACAAAACCCTTACACGATGTCTTCTTTGGAAATCCTCCATAGTTTCCCTTGGTAGAGAAAATCTCTTTTATCTGCGTTGGGATTGGTATAGACTTTTAACCTAGGAGAGATCATTTTTTATCCAACTGACTTGAAACCTCATCTTCCTTACCATGTTGTGTTTCATATAGTAGTGGCTTACACAAAATAATTTTTTACTTGAAATATTTTCCATACAGTGGTTGACGAGGGTGCCTCAACTTGCATGATGTCGTTAGTATGTTTGAAGGCCATTAGAAAACCTGGTTTGTCTCTGTCACCTACATTTCTTACGATGTTTGATGGTCGATCGTTCAAACCACATGGAATAACTCCTTCTTTCCCCATGCACTTGGGAGGAAAAACCATGTGTGTAGAAGCTGAAGTGGTCAATGCACCTCTCAAATACAACCTATTGTTTTGAATCGGTTGGACTTATGCGATGCATGCAGTGGTTGCTACGGTTTTTCGGGTCTTGTGTTTTGCACATGAGGGTCAGATTGTGACCATTGACCAGTTGTCCTTCTCTCATCCTAACCCTTCATCAAGGGCTTCCACGGTCCTGATGATTTATAATATACAGCCCAAAACTATCAACTTAGGTGTCAGTTTGTTTCCATCATTTATGGGAACTTTTGATTACCCACCACCTTCTAGTGATGTCAAGATTATATTAGTTGTTCCTGACCAGCCTAGGGATGCAATTCTAGTGTTGTCATTTCAAACATTCTACTTTAATGATCTATGGGCTCTACCTTCCCCATCGACTTCCATGGAAGGGACAGGGCACCCTGGCATGGCCATTCCCTTATCCACAGTTGAGGTTGCATACACCATTATCCAACAAACTTTGGCCAACCTTGATCTGACTCCCCCACACGAGTTAGATTCAATTTTTGAGCCTGTCTGGGCTCATGGTTCTCTTTCCACTCAAGATTATTTAGACTTGGTCCTGCCCTCTGATGAGGTGATTCTTGAGGCATTGACTCGTCCTGATAGACCTTGGGATTATCTACATCATAGATCTTACTTCCTTCTTGAGTTAAATAGAATAGAGGTGGGAGAATTTGTTTCAACCATGAATGGAGATAATTCTTGTCCTATTAATCCTTTGGCCACACATGGAGTGTATTCCAGGGGTAATATGGAAAGTATATCTTCAATTATTCCAATAGATATCTCCAAAACCCCTGGTGAAACAATGAATCTTTTCATTTTTAATCAGATAGTAGCAAGGTTCGACATCCCAAAGGAGATTGTCATTGACCATGGAAGTCACTTCCAAAACAAAATGATGATTGATTTAACATCAAAGATCAGGTTCAAGAAAGAAAATTCATCACCTTATTACTTGTAAGCGAATGCTCATGTTGAAGTTGCAAATAAGTCTCTCAAGACTATTCTTCAATGGATGATCAATTCTGCCAAGTCTGTGAAGACTGCCACCAAACGTCTATGAATACTACCACCTGTTTTTCACCTTTCCAACTCATATATGGGTTGGAAGTAGTCTTACCTATTGAGTGTCATATTCCTTCTTTAAAGTTGGCAATGGAATTACTTCCAGAGACTTCACCGCTTGAGTAATGCCTACTATATATCGAGTCTCTCAATGAGAAGCATTGTGATGCATCCTCAACTAATGAGGCTCATAAGTAATGAGTCAAGTGTTATTAATATCAGTCCATTCATCCTAGTATTTTTTCCAAAGGTGATCTTGTCCTGGTTTATGATCAAGACAAAGATCCCCTAAGGGTAGGCAAGTTCAAACCCATGTGGTTCAGACCATTCATTATGAAATAGGTCTTGAACAAGGGTGCCTACTCTCTGGTTTATTTTGAATGAAATGCCTTGGTGGAGCCTAGAAATGGGATCTACCTCAAGAAGTATTACTCTTAGGTTGGTCACTTGGGTGACTTCTTGTACATATGTATATCTTCTTATACAATTTTGTTCTTTTTTGTTTTGTGGACGTGTAGTTATTTATGTCTTGTTTTTCATTGTGGTAGATGTCAAGTGAATCGAAGGTGTTTTTTGGGTTTGCAGACGATGCTAGCTGATACACTCAGAGGATTTCTTCTGCAGCTTGGGTGATTTTCACACCTGGAGGCTAGTTGATTTTCACACCTGAAGGCATGTTGCATAGACATAAAAATAAAATAACACACACACACATGTACATACATATGTAAAATATGTAATACATAAGACGAAAAAGATATATATATATATATATATATATATATATATATATATATATATATATATATATATATATATATATATATATATATATCAAAAAGTGTCATGAGTACATAGGTGGGCATGAACACCTCAAAAATAGTGTTCAATATACATCGTTGGGCTTATTCCCTCAGAAAATACATGTACAAAAGGTGGACTTGTCACATCAAAATTATAGCCTATCAAAGCACAAGGCCTATTGTCCTTGCCATAATGCACAACGGTGTTGGCCAAATGCCACAATAGCTAGACCCATGTCTATGGTACCCCTACTACATGAGGTTGCATGGAAGGCAGGAGATCCTCGATCTCGTCCATGGGTACTGTGTGAGTGAGAACAATGAGGTTGCACTCCACTCATCTCAAAACTCTCTCAGCCTCTACGGCTCAAGGTCCCCTTGCAACTGTTGGTCCTCCAACTACTGTTGGTTGTGCCTCTAGTCGAGGTCGTCACAGAGTCCTGGAAAATTCCACTAGGTGCACTAGTCCCACATCTCTATATATCAGATACACAAGAGTCAGATCTCTATACACATATAAAAATGATATATATAAAAACAATTAAAATTTAAATAAATTTAAAAGAAAGTTACCTATCTCTCCTCTCTCCTCTCTGGGAGGCATGGGAATGTGATTTCTAAAGGAGTTTAGCCTAATGTAATGGTGGTGCTCGATCATTGGAATATTTCTTTCCCACTAGTCAAAGAACTTGTCATCAAAGGCCTCGATGGTCCTCCCTCCCCCCTATCATGGAAACAATGTTTCGCATCTGCATAACACTGGGAAGGAGGCCGCATGCCCCCATACCATCTCTCTAGGACTAAGAATGGGAACCCTCTCGAAGAATAAGGAATATAATATCATACAAAACCCAAAGTTCTTGTTGGTATGCTATCGACACTATGTCAGTTGTATCTTCATGCACATAAGCATGGTTGTGATCTAGTCGAAAATATGTGCCTCATGACACTGAATGACATAATGCATGTGTTTCCGGGAGGTATGATGTTGGGATGTGAATCCCGTAATCCTCCCAATCAATAACAATATCACTCGAAGAGTCAAACTAGTGATCTTGTGGACTGACACCTGAGAACCTACCTTCTCAGTGTCAGCCTCACAATAAATCCGAATATAATCCTTGATGTTGAAAGTCCCATGGGGAAATGTCCTCATATTTACTGGTTCTCGTCTCCTTGAGAGGCCAGTCAAGAAGTATATGTCCTCAGTTGAAGGATTCAATGACTCAACCTCTAACATGAATGCCTCTACATCCGAATGTCAATAATCAATGAGAGCGTTGAGTAATATGGGTTGTGCCCTCATAAAAGGAAACTGGAATAACTTCCATAGCCCACAATGTTTTAGTGTGGTGATTATTGTAGGGTCCTCTTTGACCAAAATTTCAATATCCTCATGCTCCCTCTCCATCTAGTGGACATACATCCTTTCCCATGAAAAATGGAGGAATTTTAGTACTTCCATTTTTATTTTTCCAAGCTTGCAAAGGTGTACGTGGGATGTATTGTCCACAATCATGTATGTACATGAGAAGATTGTTTTCTACTCAAGTACATACATGGGTTGTCCTTGGACAACCCACATACACGCAAGGCCACTCTTTTTAGGAGAGCACCCCCCTCAAAAACCAACATAAATGCAGAAATGAAGTATCGAAATGAAAGAGGGATGATTTTGTACTTACTTGGTCCAAGTAGAAGTTTTTTTTGTCCACTAAATCTCCTGCAATCAACTTTTCTAGAAAATGGGTTTTTTCTCATTTTGGTTAATTGTCGAATTGCAATGGTGAAAATCAGCTGCCAACTTCTATTTATAGAATTTTTTGGACACATAACCTTCATTGCTAGTATAGAAGTGTCATAATTAAGTGGTAGAGGCTACCTATACATGGATTCCTTAGGTATATCCTTCATGCATTTTTGGTGTCCATGCTGTCAATAATGACTATAGACTTGAGAGTCCTTGTTAGTAATGTCTTGATTATGATTTTAAGCCTCACTCATTTGATGCACCATCATTCTTGGCCTTACCCTCGAGACTCCCAAATGACCACACTTTGTTTTCTTTCAAGCTCACTTTAAAATTTGAAAGCAAGATTAGATGAGACTCTATTTATTCTTTTCGATCTTGCAAGATTATCTGAGAAGAGGATCCCCCTAGAGTCTTCTTTAAGGGATTTTTAGACTCTCTAAACATGAAAATATTGTTGAGCGATCTCGTTTCCATTCACTGTCGCTAAACTCAAATTTGAAGGAACATCTATCTAGCAGTAGTTTACCCCTTTTTCGGTCCAAACGGTTAATTTCACTAATAAAGGTATTCTCTAGGAACTTCGGTTCACTAGAAGAGTATTCTCGAGCGTAGGTTTAACCCTTTTTCGGGCCCGAGGGTGAAAATATTCGAAAAAGGAACAGTATCCTTGGCTTCGTTTTATCACCTTTTTTGGGCCTGGGAGATTACTTATGAAAAAGGAACCCCCACAGAGTCCATAGTTAAGATCTTTACAGACTCCCTAAAATTGAAAAGATCATTGAGTGACCTTGTTCCTTCACACTCATTAGGTCTAGAAGAACATCTATTGGCATGAGGTTAACCCTTTTTGTAGTATGTAGATTATAGTGGAAAAAGGTACACCTCAGGAGATTCCTCTCATTGGGAGAGTTCTCCTTAGTGAATTTTATACTTTTTCGGGATAAGGAGACTAAATTCAGAAAAAGTCTTTGGGTCCATAGTTAATCTCTTTTCAAACTCCTTAAAATTGAAAAGATTGTCGAGTGATATTGTCTTTGTCACACTCGTTAAAATGGTTTTGAATAGAAGTCTTTTGAGTGAAATTTTAACCCTTTTTCAAATCGACTAGAATATCTCCGAAAACGGTACTCCTTGTAGTCTTCTTTTACATTTTTTTAGACTCTCTAAAAGTGAAAAACTACCGATCTTACCTTCTCTGGGATCGTAAAAATTACATATAAGGGGTCTCATTTTGTATTTCTTAATCACATTTTCATATTTGCATCTTTGGCCTAATGTCGGCTCCATGTTGCTCCAAACTGAACCTTTGAAGCATGCATTATATGCAAACCTTGTAGCACTTCCTACCTTTGCGACCTAACACCTTGATCCATGGAGGATTTTTTCCCCGAGTGTCCTTTTCCTACACATGTCTCCTTGCTATGAGCATTAGTATCTTCCTTGTGATTGCAACTAGTATGCTTGCTTGCGACACTCATTCCTCCTTTGTAACATAGCATTCTTTTATTCTTTTTCAAGCTCTTAAAAAATTGAAAAAGACAAAAAAAACAAATATTCCAAAAAGAGGGGACGATAAATATGTATTATTTTTTCAGTAGCACAAAGAGTCTCCCTTGGACAAAGCACATCCTTCCATTTTTTTTTTAATCATTGGGATATAGTATGACCTTAAGAATTTTTTTCACTACATAGAGTTGTGTCCTCCTCCATTTGGTTACTCTTCCAAACACATGGAGAGTTTGCGTTGCCTACTGCATCATGAATGTATGTTAATGTCATGTTGCTTGAGTTTGATAATATTTCATGCTTTTGTCCAAGGGAAGTTTCACTCAACCTGAGTCATACTTTCTATAGATTGTCTCTTGGATTTCATGAGTCATCCATCCCGAGAGTCTAGTCAATTCAAAATTCAAAATCAGTGAAATTCTTTGTTTGATCATCGAGATCCTCATGTATGTTATAGACAAGTCGTCGAAGACCTCAAGGTAGTGAGTTATACACTCCCATTATACTCCTACTTGATTTTTTAAGATCCTAAAGTTGTTTCTCAAGCTCTGAAGACCTTATCTCTATCCATCATGCGTCACTAGCTTCTTGAAGATGAATACTATGCTTCTATATTCAATTGATTTTGAGATGTATATACATTGTGTATTTCTCAAGGATACACTTTATATAGTTATATGACATGGATTTGATATGTATTTTATTGGAATCCATCATTTAATTCATCCTAAACATGGGTATGCCCACCTCAGAGAGACAATTGTTGTTTTGCAGATGGCACCTCCCAAACTTTGGTGAAGATAATGTAATGTATTTCATCCATCAATTTCTCTTCTGACCTCACACATTAGGGGGCATTTGTTATAGCCCTAAAATTCCCTACTCATGCATACATGGCCTTGGCCCTCTTACTTAAATATTTTGCCAAAGCACCGCTGAGAAGATCTTCTCAAAAAACCATTTTTTATAAGATGTACGCACCATGCACCATTACAACCCGTGTACATACTCTTTTTTCACCACTACATATGGCGTTAATAGCTTTCTACACCACTACAACCCACCTTTGCTTGCAAAAGTTGTAAAAAACAAAAAATTGTAAGGAATTCATTGAAATTCATGGGCTACTGGAAGTTTCCCAACTAATCCACCTGCTATAGTCCATCACCCAACCAAATAACCATACTTTTGGAATATAAAAGGAGGTATTTGGGTCTCATTTCACATCCAAGCATATGAAGGGTGAAACTCTTCCCAATTTCAGTTCCCCTCCTTGCCCAAGATTTTTCTTCGTTTGTGAGATATTGCTTCAACATTCCCTCATCATCCCCTTCTTCCTCCATTCAACCCATTCCCTTCCATTAAGGTGATTAGAAGGTTGAGCGAAGAATTCCATTCAAGGTGCATTTTTAGAATGATAAATAGGAGCTCAGACCAGGTTCGCAGAAGGATGGCCGACATAGATTGTAAGTTGTAATCTTTGTATGATGAATAAAAGAATCACATTTTCCTGTCCCAAATGATGATGTTTTGATTATTTTCATTGATTTATACTTATTATTTAATATCTAACCCTAACTCATGAATATAGTAGCATTCTTTTAGTCCTTTTTTTCCTATCTTTGGATGAAGATCAACCTTGGGAGGAGATGTGCAGTTAGTGGAACTACCAAGCTTGAGGAGATCATCACCAGACCTGGGATCAAAGGTATATTTACCCGATATCTTCTTTTGTTTTCTTTATTTACATTAGTTTCGGTATGTTTGGGGTAGAGTAGAATTGATTGACTTTTATATAGTTATTTTCTCTATCTACATCTTGAACCCTGGTGTAGTTAACGGGGGCTTTTCCCGCTAGCAATAATGCTTCCATTTATTTACACTTTGTACCAACACATACGATTCCTTATCATATGTTGGATAGTTAATCACATATTGAGTGATAGTATCAGAATGATAACATGTAGTTTTACCTAATTGCATCAAGTATTAACCCATGACATATCTTCTTGCATTGGTTTGAATCTCAAATGGCTATTATAGATATGGAAGTGCCAAAACTTGTCTGGTGCTTATATTCTCCTTCAATGTCTCAAAGGATTTCTACTTCTTTTCTCCCCATTGAAATACTTGTTTAACACTTGTTAATGCATGTAGAGGTGATTCTATGTATGAGAAATTAGCAATGAATTTCATTGGGTATTGTACTACTGCTAAGAATCTTTTGACTTTGGTGGTTGTAGTTGGATTGCGAAATTTCATAATGACTTCTACCTTTGTAGGATCTATATTTAACTAACCATTCCCTACAATGTAACCCAAATATACAAAATATTTTTTGTCAAATTAACACTTAGATAAATTGATGTACATATTATCCTTCTTCAAGAGTTCAAATACTATCTTGACATGCTTTATATGATCTTCCCATATTCAACAAAATATCAATATTCCATCTAAATATAAAATAAAAAAATCATCTATATAGGGTCTTAACACATCATTCATCACTCTCATAAAATTTATGGTGTGTTACATAACCCAAATGGCATACACAACCATTCGAACAAGCCTTCCTTGGTCTTGAAAGTAGTTTTCCATATGCCTCCTTCTTCAATTATGATACGATGATAACTTCTTCTCAAGTGAAACTGAGTGAAATATAGAACATTCTTTAACTAATATCAAATATTATCTATTCTGGGAAGAGGATAGTGGTTATTTACCATAATCTTGTTCAAGGCTTGAAAATCAATACACATCCTCCAGATGCAATCTTTCTTTGGAACTAATACAATTGGAGAATCACAAGGCGAGGATCTTGGTCTAATGATTCCTTTATCGCGAATCTCCTAAACTTGATTCTTTATTTTTTCATTCTCAATTATTGATGAACTGTACATTCCTAGGTTTGTAAGAGGAGCATCCTATTGAAAATATATTTCATGTTCAACCTTCATTTTAGGAGGAAACCCTATAGGTTCCTAAAATAAATCATCATAATTAGATATGATGTTGACCAATTCCTATTTATGATTTGGATCACAACCTACTAAAGACTTTGTTATATATTATTATTTCTATTTCGCTATCACGAGAACAAAATATTTTCTTGTTCTCACGAGTCTCTTGATTTACCCTGTGCTCACTAAAGAAATATTATTTTTGATGTGATGATCTCTGACAATATACTCAACCCCATCCTTGAGAAGGTGATATTTATTTATTTCTCGATAAAAAACATCCTTGTGTCCAATAAATATGGAATTTACAAGACAATGCCACAAATGTCAAGAGGATCAACATATAACTCAACATCCTCAAAGAACTTATCTCTAATTGCAAACCTCATCTTACACTTCCTTGTTACCTACAACTTAGCATCATCACACACCCAACCTAATGGATATGTATTTTTGTGA
This sequence comes from Picea glauca, assembly GCA_000966675.3. Classification (NCBI taxonomy): domain Eukaryota; kingdom Viridiplantae; phylum Streptophyta; class Pinopsida; order Pinales; family Pinaceae; genus Picea; species Picea glauca. The sequence goes on along the minus strand of JZKD02S1687408.1, from coordinate 1,067,854 downwards.
GGTGTCATATTCAATACCAACTTCTTGACAATTGATTCAAATATTGGATTAACTTGATATCCACTATTGAATAAAGTATCTACCTTAGTATGCTTAAATATAACTCTGACATGAAACATTTCATGCCTTTTCTTCTGATCAATATTACTTTCCATATTGGTAGATTTAACTGGAGAATTTGAATTGATAGCTGATTTATCTTTCCTTCCTACATCCATGATCTTGGATTCATATCCAAAATTTGACCCTAGGTCCTGATGAGTTGATGAAATAGTCTTCTACTTCCCTTTATCCTTGAATTTCTCCCATTGTAATTGTTGGTGTATATTCCAACATAGTGATTCCTCATGTCCATTTTTCTTACAGTGGGAACATGTAGGTATTCCCTTAGATTTCTTCACTGTGGCTAGTTTCTTACTCTTCAATTTACATTTTGGTTTCTTCTCCAAATTGAATGGCTTCTTATCTTCGCTTACATGCTTACTCTTACTAGCCTCTAGATGTGTAGCTTGTATTGACACCTTATAAATGTTAGTATGTCTAAACATTGGAATAGTGTGATGAAGATATGAGTGCATTCCACCAATTTACTTCAGAATAGTTTCATGAGTATACAAATAATTCCTTGTTGGGTTGTTATATTATTTGCATTGAAAGTTGAGGTGGATTGACTGACAGTCGAAGTTGAGGTTGATCAGCAACAATTAGAAGTGGAGGTGGATCGACAATAAGTCGAAGTTCTAGGTAGTCGAACCAGTAAATTCAAATTTGAATATATTGAAAGCAAGTCTAGCCAATATGGGGTCAATAAGAGGGGGTGTGGTAGACCGACTTAAGACTAAATGAAGTCCGACTGGAAGTTGACCGGTAATACAACTTGGTAGTTAACTGTAATACAATCCCAAGATTCACAATATTTGTACCCAATGATCTCCATGGATATGTAACCATTTTTGGGTGCCTTTTCTTTA
>JZKD02S1687408.1:1054947-1066873 GCA_000966675.3 Picea glauca | reverse complement strand
CTGTTTAAAACCATAATCATTAAAACAAATGCATCGACCAGCGAGTGGGTGAATCACCACTTCTACGTGCCAGTTATCCGAGTCAGAACCAACACCTCATATGATAATAACGCGCTAAGTGTTAAGTTTAAAACCAACACAGTACTAGCATTAACTATCGATTTAACGTGCCAATTCCATCGTTCATTCAATCGCTTAATCACAGGGTTTAGTGCTAATACATGGCTCGGGATGATATAACAATCAACGTATAATATAACTTTGCAAATAGTATGCCAAGTATCAATTCGAATATGATTAACTCATGCGCCTTGAAACCATTTCCATCATACCTTATGAACTTGCCAATGTATTTGGTGCATATTGTATGTGTTTGTACTCCAAAGTCTTAGAACCAAACAATCAAAATTTCTTCATATAATAATCGAGTGAAAGTCCAAAGCAATGATAAAAACAATATGACCAAATCCATTACACAATTTTCATAAGATCAGAACCAGATGAATAACTTTCATGCCCAAAGATTTAACAATGAAATATATCCAAATGCGCAATCAAGGTAAGATAATGCTCAGGAACATAAGTCTAATACAACATTTAGCAATCATGTGATAAACCAGTGATCAAGTATCAACCAAAGACGACGACAATCTAATCAACGAAAGAAGTGTTTTCACACTTGTAGTTGTGAAAACTGGGTCGAAATTGAATTGTAATGGCCGTAAATATGAGACGAATGTCCATTAGCACAATGCGACAATGATTTGTCGTAATACGACAAGGGGTGTAGGCAGATTTTGAGAGCAATCGAAAAAAATTGGGTTGGCTGCCAACAGGTTTCCACAGTAAAATTTCTATGTAATGTGTGTTTGTTGTGTCATTTATTTTATTGATTTGTTTCTTCCTCTCTTATTCTAGGTTTAGTGTGGAAGCGTTCTTCATTTCCTTACATGTGGTATAAGAGATTTATTTGACATTCTATCATATGGTTTCAGAGATTGATTTAACAATCTTGGATCTGAGCTAAACCCTAGGTTCACTAAGAGTCATAAGTCACAAATTGTGTTAAATATCATGTTAAAGAATGGTGAGTAGCTCAAAAATAGAGATAGAAAAATTCAATGGCCAAAATTTTGAGCTTTGGAATATTAAAATTGAATATCTCCTTGTAGATAGAGAACAATCGATAGAAGTATGTCTTGGTGCTATGCCAACAGGTATGTCGATGGAATAATGGGAGAAATGTGAGAGAAGATAAAGGAGTATGATTCAAATTTATCTTTAATATTAAGTATTGTTGAATGTCTCGGGTGAAAATTCAACCAAGAAATTATGGGACAATTTGGGGAGCTTGTACCAGTCTAAATCTCTTGTAAACAAATTGTTTCTTAGAAACAATTTGTATCTTCTAAGGATAATTGAGGATAGTTTAGTGACTGAGAATTTAAATGTGTTTAATACGATTATAAGCTAATTTTTTTTGTAGATATTAAAATCATCGAGGAGGGTAAATCTATTATCCTTATATGTTCTTTGACATACTCCTGGGATATATTATTCATGTCTATAGGGAGTAATAAAATCACATTAGCGCTAGAATACATGGTTACATATCTATTGTCATAAGAAATGAGAATAAATAACATGGAAGGATCTACCAAAGAGGATTTAGTGGTGAGAGGTTGACCAATAGACAGAGAGAAAGGAAAATTCTTCGGTAGAAAGTATAAGTTGAAGGGTAGATCTAACCTACAACTTAGCATCGTCACACACCCAACCTAATGGATATGTATTTTTGTGAGGTGTCATAATCAATACCAACTTCTTGACAATTACTTTAGATATTGGATTAACTTGAGATAAACTATTGAATAAAGTATCTACCTTAGTATGCTTCACTATACCTCTGACATGAAAAAGTTCGCTCCTTTTTTCTGATCAATATTAATTTCCATCTTGGTATATTTAACTGAACAATTTAAATTGATAGCTGATATATCTTTGCTTCGTATGTCTATGATCTTGGATTAGTATCCAAAATTTGACCCTAGGTCTTGATGAGATGATGCAATAGTCTTATGCTCCCCTTTATCCCTGAATTTCTTCCATTGTAATTTTGGATGCATATTCCAACACGATGATTCCTCATGTCCCTTTTTCTTACAGTGGGAACATGTAGGTATTCCTTTAGCTTTCTTAACTGTGGTTAGTTTCTTACCATTCCATTTACCTTTCAGTTTCTTCTCGAACTTGAATGGCTTCTTATCTTCGCCTGCATGCTTACCCTTACTAGATTCTATATGTGTAGCTTGTATTGACACCTTATCAATGTTAGTAGGTCTAAACATTAGAATAGTGTGATGAAGATATGAGTGGATTCCACCAATTTACTTCAGAAGTGTTTCATGAGTATACAATATAATTCCTTTTTGGGTTGTTATATTCTTTGCAGTGAAAGTTGAGGTGGATTGACTGACAATCGAAGTTGAGGTGGATTGACAACAAGTCAAAGTCGAGGTGGATCGACAACAACTCGAAGGCCGAGGTAGTCAAATAGGTAATGTTGAATTTGAAGATATTGAAAGCAATGCCAACCAATAAGGGGTCAATAGGCAAGGGCATGGAATACCGACTGAAGACTGAATGAAGGTCGATTGGAAGTTTACCAGTAATACCACTTGGTAGTCGACTGTAATAGAATCTTGAGATTCACGAGATTTGTACCTAATGATCTACATGGATATGTAAACATTTTTGGGTTCCTTTTATTTAGTTTTTCTCCTATTGTAAAGCCTATAAAGAAGGCATGTTGTAATTTTGTAAAAGCTAATGTTTAATCTTCAATATTTAAATGAGTATTACACATCAAAATTCCTCACTTCGATAATGTCCCATTATCATTATCATAAGTGTCGTAAGTGTCACAAATATCGTATTTTCATCCTGCATGTGTCACATTGCGGATGACATCATAAGAACACTTAATACACCATTTAAGATATGTTAGAAAAGGAAAAAACATCATTTGGAAAGATTACGCATTATTTTTCCTTGGTAAATTATCATCTTAAATGAATTTTTAGAGATCAACGTTCCCCTACTCACATGCAGGGAGAATTATCACTCCTTGTCCACTTAGCAGGGAGCACTATAGCACTCTTTTGCTAGATTTTAGGGAGTGTTGAATGGTTGAGAGAATATTAGGGAGAAATCCCGCTTATCTCTAAGGAAAACTAGAAAGGATCCAAGTTGGTTTGGCTCGAATCCAAGCTTTAGGTTGTATCTAAGGGAGATACAACAATTGATGGAGTCATATCCTCAACTTATTCCAAAGATAACTAAGGTGGTTGAGCCTACCAAAGCCTATAAAAGGAGTCATTCTCATGGTGAAAAAGAGGAGAATATCAGTGAAACGTATTGTCATTTTGATCGTGGATCGTTTGAGCAAGGGGTTGGACAAGGAGGACTTGATGAGGTTGTTGCATATGCATCTATAGATTGTAAGTACATTGTTATGTTTTCATTAATATATGCTTGGCATGTTTCCTTCATGTTTGTGTATGATTGCATAGGCTTGTCTATTCTTGATAAATTTAATTTAAACTAATCTTGGTAGAATATGAAGTATGCATTGTCTTTGTTTTCTATTGAATTACAGGTCTCATTAAAGGGCATGAAGATCAAGTTCATCTTAGACCGAGAAAGGACAAGCGTCAGAAAAGGTACATCATAATTTCTTCCTATTTTTCTTTTGACTAGTTTAGCTACATTTAAAGGGATGTCAGTGTCCAATGTTAGCATTTTTTTGTCTTGGTCATAGGGGTCTAGGATCCAAGAGGAAATTAACCTATCTGTAGGGGAATTTTCCTACAACATAAATTGGTGACTCCACTAGGGATCAAATCTTTTAGTTTCAATTTCTTTCCTTGTTTTTGTATTATCTTTTGCTCGTTTTCAGATCCTACTCGGTGTATTTTTTCTCTTTTATACATTTGTTTTCAGTCCTCACACATAATGATGATCAATCCTTCTTGAGTTTTTATTTTCTGGGTTAATTCTTTTTCATTCTCAGAAACCCGCACCCTTCTTCCTTTAAAACTAGAGTGTTGATTTAAGTATTGGCACTCCCTTATAGTGCTTTAGGGAGTGTTATACCACTCTGGTGTTGATAAAACCAGAGCACTAATTTTTCTCCTTTTTGAAAAATCGTTGGATACTCTTGCGTTGGGTGTCATTTTTTTGGTTCTTCTTTCAGCTTAAGACTTGTTCTATCAGCTTGTGTCTTCTATAAAGCCTACAACATGTTTCTTGTTAAGAATTTTTTATCTTTGTTTGGATTTTTTAAAAGTATTTCCTTGTTCTGAAATCACTCTTTCTCTGCGAGATTTTGGGTTCATTTTTTGATACTTTTTCATTCATTTGATAGTTTGAAGCTTATTACAAGGAAACTCAAAGATATTTGAACCATTCTAACTGGTATTTGATCTTTGTATCTTTCCAAGAAAATTTCTTGAGTGATTTTAGTTATTTTGGCTTTCTTTTTGAAGAGTTTGGATTTGTGAAATATTGTTATTGGCATAAAAAACATTAATTTAAATCAATTCATATTCATCTTCAAATGAAAAGATACCTTTTTATGATTGGTTTTTGTATATTAGAAATAATTTATGAATAATTTAGCATTGAATTAGATTCTTGTTGAAAGCAATTGCATGAAATTTCTACATTTTTGTGTTTGATAGTGAAAGAAAGAAAACATTTCTCCTTACCATAAATATAAGTTCATTGAAAGAAAAATTTTCTTATCATTGTTATTTTGCTTATTTGGGATTCAAGTCATAACATCATTAGTTTCACTCTCATTCACCTTTGAGTAAAGAATAGCCACTAAAATCAATGCTTATTAAAATTGATCTAGAACCCTTTTCTTTTTAGATTCTTCCACCAACATTAGAGTAGGATTAGCGATTTGGATTAGGTTGTGAGTACAACTCTACAAATCATTCAAGAAAAGCTTAGAATCTTGCGATAGGGAGAGTAAATCCAATTTTCATATAAGAATAGCTGGGATCCCCCTCTCACATAGGGGTTATGCACAAGGTCACATTTGGGAGAGCCACAAAGATTATCCCTCTGAGGTTTAATCATTCGTACTAGTAAGATTGTATATTGGGGGTTCTTCTTGAGGTCCAATTGTCTTCATTTGGTCTGAGTGCTTCGTGAATTCCAAATCCGTTCAGGGTCCTCTAGAGTTTTACCGATCCACTTGTCCTTAATTCTCTTGAAGGATTTCAGACTTGTTATCGTGCCCATACGTTCAGACTAGAATGTTGATTGTACCCACCGAGAGGTTGACTATGAGTTGGTGTCCTTAGTAGCCTTAATATTTAGGGTCTTCACATAAGGTTACAGTGAAGGGAAGTATTTGTTGTAATTGGAACAAACATTGGTCAAACTCACTCGGGCACCCTTGAGGGTAAATCCATGATTATTATGTGGAAGCTTGCACCAAGGCGTAAGTCAGTTAAGCATGTCGCCAACGTAACTGTTCGACCCATTCATATCCTATCCCCTTATCAATTTGATCACATGATGTTGGATTTCATCACCAACTAGTACCTTCATTCAGAGAAGGTTTTGTTTTCTTACTGGTTCTTCTATATTTTGTACCATGTGTTGTTGGTTTATTTAATATTTTTTCAAGATTGACACTGTAGACGATAAAAGGTCTTTGTATATCACATAGGATTCAAGGGTTTCCTCTGGAAGGCTATGAAACCTTACCTCCTAATTCACCTAAAGAAATTTACCATGAAGAGGTAGAAAATTTGTTCTACGTTGGGAGCACTGCTACTCCTTTGTTAGAAAATATTGAAATCTCCTTACTTATGGTTGAGGATTCTATTCCTCATACTATCCCTCCTCTCGAACCACTTCTTATTTGATTAGACTCATTCGGTAATGTAATAGAAGAGGAAGCTCAATGTCTTTCGTTAAGGCCATATACCAAAACAAAGATGGAAGACACACAACGTGATCATGATGAGTACATAACTCATGCCTGGTTTGTTGGCATGGTAAACCCACAAAAAACACCTATTCGTTCGATATGGAGGACTCCATCGAGATGTGATCTTTATGCACATTTTAACTTTAGTCTACTACCTCTTGATCCTAATGACCCTCTTTCCTATGTTGCTACTGAGGTAGGACCGTCCGGTCAGACTATTGATCGTTCCATCGAAAAAGTAGTCAATCTTGTTGCTATGTCAACACAAATCTAACTTAATGTTGGAGTCATAACACCTATTCATGCACAAGGTACTTCAACCATTACTCTCACCACTACACCTTTTCACACTACAACTTCCTATGTTCCACAAAATCCCATTGGAACACTAATACATTAGAGAATTCAGACCCTTTCCATACACACACAATGAACTGTAGGACAAATCCCAACTAGAGAGAAACCATCATCTATTGGGCTTGTCCCTCCTGGGGGACAACCACCCTTCCACATACCTATCAGGGGAAAACCCCCTATTATTGGTCAAACCACAGTTGTCACACAACCTATGGCACAGGGGCAACCCCCTTTTGCTAAATATCCTTCACAACCCTGGGGAGTACCTCAAGGAGGTATGTTTAATCAATCTTACCAAAGGGGGAAATCATACCATAACCCACAAGGAGGAGTACCAAATATTGTTCCTTCTGGATTATATTTTGGAAAACCTTATCTGGGTGTCCCAAATCCTACTTGGGGTCCTTAAGGACAACAAACTTATCCTCCCCAAGGATCAAATTTTTACCCTCCGTGGGGAAAAAATGTTTACCATCCTCAATGTTTTACCATTTATCCCCCACAACCTAATTAACTAACTTATAATCCCTAGAATCAACTAGGTTTCCCTCTGCTCATAAACATTACTCAACAACAATTGAATCGTACCTATACTGGTCCAAAACAACTATATATGCGAGGGCCTACTAGATAAAATTATCCACCTCAACTAGTTTATGGTCCCACTGGTGTCCCTATGAAACATCAGTATCACCCTCAGGTTAACCGACAATTACCATTCCTCGCCACTTTGGATATACCAGATTTGTCTCAGTTGACAAATGATCCCATATTACATTTTCCTTTCTAGATGGTAATTTGTGCTAAATTACCTTCTGACATCCCCAAATTTTACTATAAACCTGGGGAATACCAAAACAACCATGTTATGACATTCCATCTATGGTGTTCATCAAACTCACTAATGGGTGATTCTATACGTTTGTGTATTTTCCAGTGCATACTCACGGGTTCTGCAGCCAAATGGTACATTGAACTTCAACATGCTAACTTTCAAGACTTAAACTCCCTAGCTATGGATTTTCTCACACATTTTCAATTACCCATCCGTTACAAGACATGTATTGAAATCTTAACCTCACTTCATCAAATGAACTACATACATATCTCTGATCATATTCATGAATGAAGACAACGACAAAGGTTGATTAAAGTGACCATTCCTGACTAGTTATTGGCTGAATGGTTTACTAAATCTCTTTTACCCCCAATTTGTCATGACATCTCCATGGGTGGTGTGGTCACTGAGGAAGAAGCCATTACTAGAGATCAGTATTTAGACTTGTTTTAATCCCAATATGGTACATTGTATGAGTTGATACCAAATGCTCCCCATACTTCTATTGATCAATCTAAACCTTCTTCCATGACACATGCGGATGGATTCATTGATACCATCAAAACCTAATCTTCATCACAATCTACCAGAACGAATTATCACTATATTTCTTCATCTGTCACCATTTCAACTTCACTCTCCTATACCTCCCCCCTTCGACTCAAATATATGAGGTGAATGCAGTACAATCTGCCTCTTCTAAAAAATCCAGGGGAAAGAAGAAAACAAAAAATAAACCCAAAAAGAATAACAATAATAGTGAAAATCCAAAAAAACAAACTCCACCACTTGTTCCTGAAAATCAACCACAGTGAAAATTGAAATTCCTGTGTCTCATTTGTGGTGATGATAATTACACCCGAGACTGTCCTCATCGCGAAGAATTTGCAAAACTTTTCAAAGGGAACTCCTAACCCATTGTGTTAACACAACCTTTTACTCAACATCAATCCATGGTTTCTCAAACCACTTCCCCTACAACAGGGGGAAATCCCAGTCATCCTCTATAACAACCCTAGTAGAATATATACTTAGGGATTATTAAGTAAAATATTTATTAGGTAATTAATTTTTCCTATCGTGTTAATAACTAAACAAAGATTGATCTAATGATATTAATTAAGTACTTATTAATTAATTAAAGGTTATAATTTTGATTAATTAATTAATGAATTAGATACCTATTACATTTAATAACATGAGTATTAAATTTAAAAAGATTAATAAGTTATATTGTTTAAATTGAAAAGGTTACGTACACGGAAAGGGATAACATATTAATTACAAGAGGATAAAATAATAAAGGAGGGGATAAGGGGCATTAATGACGAAAGGATAAGATAAGGTAATAAATGGGTTAGGTAGGGAAGTAAATGAGGGGGGAAGTCGATGAAGGAGGAATATGGAGGGGAAGGAGGTTGACAGGAGGGGCATTCTATGGGAGATTGGGGGATTGATTTTGGGGCTCTTGGGGATTTGCAGAAAGGAGTTGAGTTTTGGAGTCGGATTGGATCAGTACAGGATCAATACAGGCACCGGTTTGTTGGAGGTTTTGGGCACGGGGGCCATGATATCCATATGATATCCTGGAGCTAGGAAGTTACCTTGTTGGCAGGGTGGAACTAGGTTTTGGGCAGTGTTTACACAGTGCAACAGTGACCAACAAGGCAAGTGAACAAACAGAGGTTTAGCATCAGACCCAGGTAATTTAAATTGTGTATTTGTTTTATTTTTCTATAAAATTTTATTATGTGTTGATAAATTTATATGTGAATGTGCTCATATAAAGAAATTATTGAATTTTACTATTATGTTGTAGAATTAATTGATGTTAATTATATGGCCACTACAAATGGTATCAGATCCCTGGTTCAAAATATGGAACTAAGGGCCTACCTACCCACCCATAAATTTAAATAAACACTCCTATTTAGTTATAATAAATACCTAAATAAATGTATTAGGGTAAATATAAATTTGGGCCTTAATGGCAAGTTCCCAGCTCCAACTCTAGCTCCATCTAACCTACAAACCAAACACAGAAATTTTAACACAAATATAAATATAAAAATAAATGCGAAATGAATTGGAAATGTAGAAAAAAAAAGAAAAAAACAAACAAATTTACCAAAGTAAAACAAGCAACTAGGGTTGTATATTTGGCTTCTAGGTAAAGATGGTTCTAATCAATATGAACCTCCCAAAGAGATGCATCTTAAATAGGTTTAACACTTGCTAAATCAATTTTATGAGCATTTTTTTTTAAATCACAACAAAGTTTTGGACCTATGCTGTCAATCCAGTTTTTTTTTATAGACACCATTGTAGAAGAAAAAAACATCAATATTTGAAAGGCGGAACAATTGGTTCAACATGAATTAAACTATTGAAATAAGTTTTAATCTACACAAATTCTAGGAATATGCACAATGATTTAAGTAATCCGGGCAAAACTTTCAAACTACTAGGTAAAACAAAATATCTATCAGCTCTGTGTTGAGATGTATAGTATCTGAAATAGCCATGATGATTGGACAACAGTTCACAATGAGGAGTGACCATTAATTAGAATTGAACTTTCCTTAGAATGTGTGGTCACCTACCATAAGACTGCACTAAAATTTGGGATTTGAGCAGGCTTTTGAGATCGACTAAACCTATAAAAAAAGGCCAAAGAGATTGGTCTTTTACAGTGTTCCATTCATTGACAAATTTTAACCAAGATACGTGGTTCACTCCAATTGTAAACAATATCTTCCAATTTTTTTTATGCATTTATTTTCCACTATTCTTGTCTTGCATGCATTATTACCAGAAACAGAATGGGAAACTTCATTCTGCTGAAGAAATGCTACAGAGATAGAAATTATGAGAAACTCTGTTTTCTACGACCATTCTTGTTTCTAAGCATTAAAAACCATTTCTAGAGAAAATAATGTGCAACATGAATCGCTTCTCCCTTCATTTTAAAAAAAACGTGTATCATTTCTTCCTTCATTCTTCAAATATTTCATTGGTTTCTCCTATGCATTGATCATTATTTGGATGAGCCTTGGATGAAATCTCACCAGTTGGGGTTGCGACTCTACAATGCATGAGTTACTAGAAATCCTAGTTCCTTCTGATATATTTTCTTTCCAGGCTGACCAAGCTTTCGAACAAAGAGAAACACCAATTCAGAGGCCCTATGTTTCTTCAGAGTTAAGAAGTTTTCTCTTGATTCTAGTCATTAACGAAAAGCCAATTCCCAGGTTTCAATGAAATGGTGTCGAACGATAGTAAGTTTAAGAAGTGGCCGAACCAAGGGAGGGTTATCATAATGAATACTGGCACCGAACGCTGGAAAGCTGTAAGAAGGATAGATTGTGCCCATAAATTGTAGGAGATATTATAAATATTATGAGATCATGAAACTGTGTTTGGTGTTGAGGGAATATTTAGTGATCTTTGCTGACAATGTTTCTTTCTGGAACCCATATAATATATTATACAAACTTATTAAGAATCAGACCTTCATAACCTAAAACAAGGAACAAATGATGGCGAAAATTAAAAATAACTTTGTCCACTCCCACTCTATATCTATCGATCTGAAGATAATTACTTAGTGTTCATTTTATCCGCGTTTCTCAGGCTACTACAATGTAAAAAGTAGTATGCAACCAAGTCCAAAGCTTAAACACACAAGAACTCAATGAAGACTCGAAAGAGAAATTAAATTTACATTTGTCCGTCTAAGAATGAATTTTTTCGCCAGTTTTCGTCAAACTATAAACCATAAATTAGCATCAATCCAATTCCAAAGAAAATCCATAAGAACTCAACAGTTTTACAAAAAACACCTGAAATATACATTTCTCTGCCGAAAAAATACATATGTATTCATAATTTTCATTTGGTTATGTTGCATAGACAAGTATCTCACCATTTGCAAATGAAACGAACACAAGAATTAGACAATCATTCGAAAGATAACTCGAAATGCCTTAAATTTAAGCATTAATCAAAACTACTCTAACAGAGCTGAGAAAAAATTGAAGACTAAATAATCAAACCTTTAAAGATGAGGATTTCAAGAAATGCCTATACAAAGCATGGTCGAGGACTTGCTAGCCAAAATGATCATAGCATTAACCCTCAATGCACTAGTATGACATGAATTGAAAGGTGAGGGTTTATAGGGATACAAAGCAATTGAAGCTAACTAACACGAACACAGAGTAATCTGATGACGGAAAAGTGAAAAGAAGAACCTGTGTAGGCTCTTCGTGTGCTCGCTCTCCCCTCCTCCTACTCCTCTGTTCAAGCAAGCCAGACCAGACCAACACCAAAGCTAGACCAGACCATCACCAGTGCCAAGAGAAGAGTGAAGAGGCGGCAGAGGAAAGAGGCGGAAGTGAGGCAACATTAGGGTTAAGGAACAACTTAGGTGTTTGGTACTAAGAGCCGGAGGTCGGGCACGTGGGCCTCATGCCAGAAGCCCGACCTTAAAGGTTGCCAGATAATGCCTCATTTCTCATTAAGTATTAAGCACATTAAACTCTCACCATTATATTTTGTTTTATATTAATGTTTAGTTTAATAGTTTATGTAAAAGTATTAATATGCCTTTTGAATAATTAAATTTTCATTTTTTTTATTTGATTAAATTTTAGTTTTATAATTTATTTAAAGGTATTAATACGCTAGTGTAAATTTAAATTATATATATATATATATAT
>JZKD02S1687408.1:1023299-1039029 GCA_000966675.3 Picea glauca | reverse complement strand
AGTTATCTCTTGAACATTGTATAAGCTATTTATGATAAGGAAGTTTTTGCTGGGTTTTCTTCCCCTAGAGGGTTTCCCAAGATAAATGTTGTGTCTCTTGTGAATGTTTATTTCTCAATGATCTTATTCTTATGATGCTCTTATCTATTGAAATGAAAAGAACTATAATAATGGCATAAACATTAACACCTTCTCTGTTTCCTCCCATTGTCTCCATTGGCCCCTTTTCCAAATGGGGCATTGATTTTATGCAATGTAAGCCTAACTTAGGTGGGGGGCATAGTTATATCATCATTTTTGTTGATTATTTCACTAAATGGATTGAGGTTATGCCCACATTTCTTAATGATGGTCATACTGCAACTCCCTTTGTTTTTAACCACAACATCACTTGCTTTGGTGTCCCACAAACCATTGTCACTAATCACAACTCACATTTTCAAAACCAGATGATGAGTGAGTTGCATGTCAATTTGGGTTTTCACCATGAAAAATCGTTTCCCTACTATCCTCAAGAAAACAGACAAGTTGAAGATATCAACAAAGTCCTTAAGACCATCTTTCAACACATGGTGGGGATAAACAAAACTTCTTGGCACTTGCCACTTTTCTCCGCCCTCTAGGCTTACTGCACCTTAGTGAAAAATGTAACTGGATTCACTCCATTCCAGTTGGTACATGGCCTCAAAGCATTGTTACCAATCTAGTGTGAGATCCCTTCATTGAAACTCACCATATAAATCATACCTCACACCTCTATTGAAGAGGAACGATTCCTATGTTTAAATAATTTGGACGAAACACATCGTGATGTTTCTCTTGTTAATGAGACATATAAAAAATGAATGAAGAGTCAATATGAAAAATCCATTAAACCTCGTACTTTTACAGAAGGAGATCTAGTCCTCGTTTATGGCCAATCTCATGATAAGCTAGGGATAGGGAAGTTAGAACATCTGTGGCATGCACCCTATATCGTAAAATGTGTATTACATAGACTTTCCTATGAGCTAGTTGACTACGATGGAATATCTCTTAGTGAGCCCAAAAATGGGCTTTACCTCAAGAAGTACTATGCATAGAACATCTAGCATGTGTTCTTTGTACACTATTATACTATATTTTTTATTTGGTGTGACTTTTCTCTTGCGTGTACAAGTTTTGCTTTAGATTCTTATACTTTGTCTTGTGATTGCGTGTGAAGACGAAACCTTCATTTCCCATCTTTGTTGGGTTTGCAGATGGAACTAGTCATTACACCTAGAACATTGCTTCTGCAACTTAGGTTATTTACCACTCTGATGAGTTGGTGAGTTGAGGAGGCATTTTTCTAGGACCAACAACAAATAACGTGTTAGAATATCATGCTATCATTATAATTTTAACCAAGGATTCCTCTCTTGGTATATTTCATATGATCATCAACCTAGAATCTCAACTCATGGTTTGTCAATTGAATCGAGTTTACATTGTTCGCAACCATGTCCTATTGCATCTCCACCTAAGAGTTCATCGTCTTGAAAGAATGTTTGAATTTAGACAATAGAGACACACACCAAGAGAACTAAACACAACACTGGATTCACTAGAAAATTATATTTTGGATCAATATCGTGTGCATAGATAAAACTTTTAAAGGAAATGAATAACATGTACATTAAACACATCACACAAGATAATTTGTAACATCATTGAGGCCACAAAACTCTAATATGTATATATAAAATGCATGATAACAAAAGTTTCTTTACATCAAAAAGTACATAATAGGGAAAAATATGGGCCCTCATGCCCATGATATCATCTTGAAAATACTACAAAATATATGGAGGATCCTAGTCCTCTTGCACCACATTGTGCTCCAAGAATCACACCATTGGACGAGTCACTCATCGGAGAAAGTGGTTCAAACTCTCAGGAACCCCTATTGCATGCCTCTGCAAATGAAGAGGTACATCGCACCTCTTGAGAAGAGGGACACCCATAGTCATACCTCGAAGTTTCCTTTCGACCTCCCGAAGCCCTCTCACTTTCACCTCATGCTCCATGACTATCTGCACGTCTCCGTGATTCCCTAGTGTCAACATCTTTGTTGGAGGTGATGCGCCTCTGTATACATGGTGAAACAAAACATTTGTTACGATCCATCTTCGTACACATAAAAATAATATAAAATATAAAACAAAAAATAGATGACAAGGTTTGTTTTCATACCTAACACATCCCAGTAAATTCCCTTTAGGAGCACTAAGTCTACACTACCCCAAAAATCCACTCCGACATATAGAAATTCCTCAATAAAAATCAACTTCCTTCTCCACCAAGTGAAGAAGTTAGTTGTAAACTTGAACGTTGAGGCCTGATTCCCCAATCTCGGGGATGGACTAGTCCATGTTTCCATATGTGGCTCAGTTGTTGACCGTTCTATAAACACTATCTTTGGTTGCATTTGGGGTATTCACTCCAAAAATAACGAAAATAAGGAGTCATAACCAAACTTCTTATGCCTTCCAATCATGCACTTTGCGATCTATTCCTTCATGGTCCGAAGGAATCCCACACTCCAGTTAAATAATATGGGCTCCACACATTATAGAGAATATGGAATTTGATATTTTGAAGCTAGGTGAACACTCATACTACGTTCCAAGTTGGTAATAGAAAATATAATCTATCTCAATGCCAAATCCCTCATTTCCTTGATCATGATTTATCCCCTGAATAATTGAGAAAATGTAATAGAGTGGTTAGCCACATATACCTTGGTGGGATGAGGAGTTGCCCGATGCCTAGACAAAAGGATAAGAACCCCTCTCCTTGAGAGGTCAGTAAAAAAATACACATCGTTGAGCTCAATTTTGAGAAAATGTGGTCCAATACAGAATGCTTGTTTGACATCATCCTATAATCCAATTAGGTAATGTTATAGACCTAAATTTCCCTACACATGCATACATATCCTTGGCCCTCTTACTTGAATTTTTTGCCAAAGAACTACTGAGAATCTCTTCTTAAAAAAGCATTTTTTGGAGGATGTACATGCCCTGCACCATTACAACCCGTGTACATACGCTTTCTGCACCACTACAACTACCATACATACATGTGTTTCACCATTACAACCTGTGTATGCTTGCAAAAGTTGTAAAAATAAAACGTTGGAAGGAATTCGTTGAAATTCACGTGCTATTGGAAGTTTTCCAACTAATCCACCTGCTATAGCTCGTCAACCAACTGAATAACAATACTTTTGGAATATAAAAGGAGTTGTTGGGGTCTCATTTCTAGGAGAAGCATAAGAACAATGAAACTCTTCCCGATTTCACTGCCACTCCTTGCCCAAGATATTGGTTTCTTTTGTGAGAAATTGCCTCAACATTCCCTCATCAGCCCCTTCTTCCTCCATTTAACCCATTCCCTTCCATAGAAGAGATAAAAAGGTTGATACAAGAAGTCCATACAAGGTGGAATTCGAGCATGGTAAAGAGGAGCTTGGACCAGGTTTGCGAAATGGTGGCTAGATCAGATTGTAAGGTATAATATTTGTATTATGAATAAAAGAATCACATTTTCCTATCCCAAATGATGGTGTCTTGAGTACTTTTATTTATTTATACTTTACATTATAACATATAACCCTAACTTATATATGGAATAACATGCTTTTGGTTCTTTGTTTTCATATCTTTGGATGCAGGTCAGCTCTGGGAGGAGTTGTGCAGTTGATGAAACTTCCAAGAGCGAGGAGATCATCACCGGATGTGGGATTAGAGGTATAGTTACCTGATCTCTTTTATATTTTCTTTCTTTATATTAGTTTTGGTATGTTTTGGGTAGTATATAGAAATGATTAGATTTTATATGGTTATTCACTATGTCTACATCTTGAACCTTGGTGTAGTTAAAGGTTTTTTTTTCCCACTAGTAGAACTAGCGACCATACTAGGGAATCCTCTAGGGTGTTTTAGGGGATTTTGGGTGGTTTGATTGGTTTGTTTGGATTTCAAGTTCCTTTCAATTTTTCTAAGTCTGTTAAGGAATTTTGGTCACCTTCCGGTGCAATACCATTTTTCCCTGCCCTATAAGACTACCTGATATTTTATTTTTTTGGAAAGATACAAAGGTGTATATGCCATGGATTGAGTCAACCTACGTACATACACACTCTTCTCAGTAAACAACCCACGTACATACGTTGGTTGCTGAAGAAACAACCCACGTACATACGTTGGTTGTTGAAGAAACAATCTGTGTCTTTGTTTCAAGATTTTTTTTGAAAAATAGGGAGTTTACCTCTTTCCTGATTGAGGTTCACACTTCTCAGGGTTTCTTGGATTATTCTAGAGTCTATGTTTACAGGCATAGCCTGGGATTAGAGTTATGTTTACTTTTTTTCTTTATTTTCTTGTGTTTACTTTTTAAAATGGCTTTTAGCAAGATGTTGAATTGTAAATCTGCCTTGTAGGTTTCTTGATTCAAGCCCTACGATCCACAGTGGGATAAAGGTTTTTTATAGACTTGTTTTAGTCTTTTTATCCTTTTTTCCTTTCTTTGAAAAAAAAAAAGATTTATTTCAATTTTTCTCTTTAAGGAAATTAAAAAAAAAAATATTTCCTTTTCAGTTTGGTAAAGTAGTTAGAGTTGGTTATTTGCAAAAAAGGAAAAAGAATATGTTTTTCAAGTTATTTCTTTATTTATTGAAGACTAAGTAGATTTTTTTCAAGTGAAAGTAGGTTTTAGGTTTTCTTTATAAGGTCTTGAAAAGTTAGTTAAGAAAATTTGAGTAACAAAGAGTTATTTATAAATCTTTGCTTTTCAATTTGAAGTAATTTTTATTTCAAGTATTTTAAATTTCTCCTCTTTTCGTCTCTTTATAACATCATGAATTTCACCACCATATCACTGTGAGTAAATTAGGCCTTTAAAAAGAATGCTTAATATAAAATAAACTAGACGTTTTTTGTTTGCATGGTCAACCAACTAGTTTAGGGTTAAGGCCTTGAATTAGGTTGGAAAGGAAACTCTTCAAGGCCGTTAAATCAAACATTGGAGTCTGAGTTAGAGATTTTTTAAGTCCAGTGTTGTAAAATTTATACTGGGCCCCCCTCTAACACATGGCATAAACACAAGGTCACATGGGGAAAGGCAACGTAGATAACCCCTCCAAAGATAGACTGAACGTAGTGGGCAACACATATTGAAGATTTGTATTAGGAGTACTACCAACTGCATTTTCCTACAAATCTTAGTGGACCTCAAATCCATTATATATTATGTGTTTTCTTACAAACCATCTGCTCTTGATACCCTTGATAGGTTTCAGACTTGTTATCCCACTCATTGCGATCTGCCTGAGAGTCGAATGTACCTGCCTAGTGGATGATTGCGAGATGGAAACTTAGTTGCCCATATTCTAGGGACTTACATGGGTGACTGCAGGGGTATACTGCAGTACCTGGGGCATACATCAAATCATGCTTCACAAAGTATACCTAGATCATGCTTTCATATTCGATTTTCACTTACACCGGTTAGTTTCTCCAGTGTTGATTGGTGTAACTATCCTTCCTACTAGATAGTCGTCTGCTTGATTTTCCTATATGAATTTGTTTATTGTGTTCTTGGTGTTTAAACGCTAGTTAAAACTTACTGTGTTGGTTGATCATTTGACAAGGTGGAAGATCAACAACTTCGTCGGTCATGAAGGATTTAATTCATGTCACTAGTTTGATTAGAGCCACCTCCACCACTGTTATGACGAATACTTGACCAACAAGGTTCGTTCAAAGCGACCGAGCCATAGGAAACTGTGCTCAATCTCACTTTGCGAGAAGACTATTCGACTACAAAGGAACCTACTATTTTTTACCTTGAGGAAGAATCTCTCAGGCTAGTGAACCCTCCAATCACTGACTGGTCAGGGACGATCTTGATACAATTTGTCCCTCATGAGGTGAAACCTTCCGAGTGCTAGTTAGTTTTACAAGGGACAGTGGAAGAAAATGATGCTACTTCATTTGGGAGTCCTCATACCCTCATTTAGGCTATACTGTAGGGGGCATATTACCTCCTCTCCCACCTTGGCTAGACTAGAACACATTGGTATCGACTCCCTCTAATTTGGGCAGTGGTCTGGTATTGTCATCGACGACGACCATTGCTCCATTTACTTAGAGTGCGATGGGCCCTCCATTCTCATATGGGATGCCTGGGTTTGATTCAAAATCGATTCCTACCTACTCCAACTTACAAAACATGGGTCTGGGGGAAGGGAGCTCAAACAATCATGTGCAAGGATCTGTTGGGGGTGCTTCAAACCCCTTCAATTCTATCCCTTATAGTGGGGGTCACATACCTCCTCTGTGCCCCTCACTCGATAGTGTTTTCCAGCAACCAATCGGGTCAAGTGCTAATTACATCTTGTTTTTAGCAAGTAGTTTAGGACCTTATTCTTACACAATTTCAGTGGGATATATGTCATTCTCTTTGTTTGGTGTGTTTGAGAAGAATGATTTTACTTTGGTTGTTGTCTCGGTTGGGGGAAACCTTGATTTTGGGTAACAAAACCTGGTGCAGGGTGCTATTCCGCAAAGGGAGTGATGACTAGAATTTTCTCCATTCAGGGTCTTTGGAATCCATGGTATCTATTAGTTCCCTCCTAGTGGATGCCATTCGTGAAAAATACCTTCCATGCATAATGGGACCCCGGGCAAGGATCCGTACCCATGACGTTTGGATCAGCTGGGGGCATCCCCTTACAAAATCCTTGGATCACAATGCAGGGAGCAATCCTCACTCAATCTATGTCATCTAATTATGGGAGTTGACTGATGATATCCCAATAGACGCATTTTCTATATGTTGGTCAAGGCCACAATTTTTACTAGAACTCTGGCCAACAATACAACTTTTCCTAGACACCTAGTGCTATTCAAACTCTAGGACCCTCTTTTCTTGTACATAGTACTCAACATAAACTACCATCTCTGGCAACACTACATCTGCCAAACTTTTTGAGATTATTCAACGACCCAATTTGTCACGATCTGTGTTGGCCCCCCATGTCGACTAAGTTTCCATTAGATATTAAAAGATTTGAAGGCAAGCCTAGTGAAGATCCAGGTGATCATGTGAAGACATTTCACAAATCATTCTCATCAAAATCACTGTGAGACGAATCTATCCAGTTGAACCTTTTTCAACGCACTCTTATAGGGGGTGTCATGAAATGTTATATTGAGCTCAACTGATCGATATATTCTTACTTCAATGACTTGGTTATGGTATTATTGAACCATTTCCAGTTACCCATGAGATACGATTCTGACATCGAATTGTTGGCCAACTTTTAGCAAACTAGGGCTGACCATATCTCTGATCATATCCGATAATGGTGGCATCGAAAGATCTTGATTAAGGTCCAAGTCCCTCCATATTTCTTGATGGAGTGGTTCCTGAAGTCTTTGGTGCCTTGCATAGCCAAGGATGTAGTGACTTCTGGAGTTTGTTCATAGGAGGAGGCAATAATGAAAGTGAAACAACTTGAATTGATCTACTCTCAGTCTGGCTTGCTCTATGAGATTTTTCCAGATGCACCATTGTCTATTCTCGACAAGTCCAAAAAAAATTCTGAACCCCATGCCCATGGTATTGTGGTCTCATCACAATGAAATTCCACTAATGTGTTGTCAAATCATGTAAGTTTTAAACCTGTGAAGTAAAGCAATGCATATAGATTCTTAAGCAAAACAAAAATTAATCAATGGCTCATACACATAGTACATAGAGATCTTATACCAGAAACCCTTAATCGAGAAAACCTTTCTTATATTCATTATATTGAATTTCACCATTCACCATACAATATATACAATGTTTTTAGGTATTCCATAAATACCAAAACCTTAATCCCTTAATTCAGGATTAATTTACAAATCCACTAAAAAATATAAAAATCCGCTAAAAATAGCAAAAGCCACCCCAAAAAAACATTTGGGGCACTACCCCCAGCTACCACCCATTGTCAAAAACTACACGTAACTAGGGGGGGCATAACTAGCCCCCCCCGTGGGACCCCCCTAGGAAAGCGCCCGACGCACACGACAAAGCAGTTGTCGTATCTGACACGCCCACACACACACATGCAAGGAATATAACACATACCCAACAAATCAATTGAAAAAATTGTCGATACAACATACTGTGGCTAGCCAGACCTTGATTTTGGTTGTTCCCCCTACCTAATCATCGGATGTACACAGTGTGCATTCAAAGAACCCTAAGGCAAACCAACAACCTGATGGAAAGAAGAAACAATGGAACAAGAAGGGTAAAGGGGACAAAAAGGATAAACTGTATATATTTATATCACATGGATCTGCAGTGTATTTGATTGACAACCATGATTGTTTCATCTCGAGCATGGGTATGCCCGCCTTAGAGAGACAACTATTATTTTGCAGATGGCACCTCTTGAACTCTGGTCCCAAGCTCACTTGATATCATACATTGGTGAAGATATTGTTATGTATTTCTTCCATCAGTTTCTCTTATGACCTCACACATTAGGGGACATCTGTTATAGCCCTAAATTTCCCTACACATGCATACATGGCCTTGGCCCTCTTACTTGCATTTTTTTCCAAAGCATTGTTGAGAAGATCTTCTTAAAAAACCATTTTTTGGAGGATGTACACACCTTGAAGCATTAAAGGCTGTGTATATACACTTTATTCACCACTACAACTATCATACATACACATGTTGAACTATTAAAACCCATGTATTCTTGCAAAAGTTGCAAAAAATAAAAAAATTGCAAGGAATTCATTGAAATTCACAGGCTATTGGAGGTTTCCCAACTAATCCACCTTCTGTAACCCATCACCGAAATGAATAACCATCCTTTTGGCATAGAAAATGATTTTTTGGGGTCTCATTTCAAGGAGAATCATAATAATAGTGAAACTCTACCCAATTTCACTTCCCCTCCTTGCCCAAGATATTATTGTCTTTTGTGAGAAATTGCCTCAACATTCCCTCATTGGCCCCTTCTTCCTCCATTTAACCCATTCCCTTCCATAGAATAGATCATAAGGTTGAGAGAATAATTCCATACAAGGTGGATTTGGATCATGGTAAAGAGGATCCCAAACCAGGTTCACGGAATGGTGGCCGACTCAGATTGTATGGTATAATCTTTGTATTATGAATAAAAGGATCACATTTTCCTATCCCAAATGATGGTGTATTGAGTACTTTTATTGATTTATACTTGACATTCTAACATCTAAAATTAAGTCATATATGGAATAACATGCCTGTAGTTCTTTGTTTTCCTATATTTGGATGCAGGTCATCCCTGGGAGGAGACGTCCAATCGATGGAACTTCCAAGTGTGAGGATATCATCACCAGACGTGGGATTAGAGGTATAGTTACCCGATCTCTTTTATGTATTCTTTATTTATATTAGTTTTGGTATGTTTGGGGTGGTATAGAGAATTGATTATATTTTATATGGTTATTTTCTTTGTCTACATCTTGAACCTTGGTGTAGTTAAACAGGGGTTTTTCCCGCTAGAAGTTACTCAAGTAACAAAAATTCTTTCTTCATTTTCTATAGTTTGAAGTACTTGAGGAGATTTTTTTTTCTCAAAGAAGCCCTTGCTTTAGGGTTTTGCAATGCGAATATATCATCGAACTCATGTTCACAGCCCTTCCATTCAGTCATGTCTATGATCCCTGCAAACTGCAAATACAACCATTTAAATTCCTTTAGTCAACCTCTTATAACATAAAATTGGATATTTTTAGCCTAAAAAGAAAAAAAAAAATTGGTTCTACGTCGATTCTCCGCTAAGCCTATTCACACATGGCTAGCACTCCCTTGGTACACGAACCAGGGCATTGAAAATTTGATTGATGCTCTCCTCGCCGCTTTAAGGGAGCGTCGATCCAGTTTGGCGCCTAGGGATTCCTATGGAACCTAGAACACCCTAAAAATAAGCTAAAACACAATTTTAAACCATGAAAAATGATTGAAATGGTAAGGTGACCAACCTGGTCCATACAGAATCAAAAAAGGTCGATCACAACTCCCATGCTCGCAGCTTGAAAATCGCCCTCCAAAGGTTGAAAATTCCTAAACTAGAAGAAACTAGTGAAAATGAAATGGTAAATAAAATTTCTAACCCTATTTCCCTATTATAGGGTTTAATTTTTTCTAATATAAAGTTTCTTTTGTGTTTTTTAATCTTTTTTGAGTAGTCATTAATACCCTGGATGCAAAATTGTCTATATTTGTAGGATTCAAGGCAATATCTTTTTTGAGAAACCTTGTAACACTGACAAGAACAGTCTTTTTTTCTTTCTCGTGCTTGAAAAAACATGAGAATGCAATCGAGTATAATTTTATCTCTTTTTCGGACTCATAAAGGTTACATAGAAAAGGAACCCCTTGGAGTCTCCTTTTAGCACTTTTCAGACTCTCTAAACATGAAAAGATTGTCAAGTGTTGTTTCTTCCTTTCACACTCACTTAAAAGGTTTTGAAAAGGCATCTCTTGAGTAACCTTTTATCTCTTTTTCAGACTTCAAAGACTAAAATTAAAGAAAAAGGACCACCCTGGAGTTGCCTTTAAGTTATTTTCAGACTCTCTAAACATGAAAAACCGCCGAGTTTTCCTTTTCTAGACTTGTTAAAATCACACATTGAATGGACCATATGGGACCGAACCATTACTTCTTCTAGTTAGTTAAACAAAGGAAAAAGGACTTTCCGAAGGTGAGTTTTACCGAGCATGTGTTATTCTCCTCGAGCTCGTAAAAACAAAAAGAGGTACTCATCTATCTGGATGGGGAAAAAATTGAAGGAAGAAAGCCAGGATATCTCTTAGAATTGTCACAAGTCACTCTTGTAGTTACCCTTGAACATGACACATTGTTTCTACCTGCATATTGAACACTTGGATAACTCATTGAACCTCTACACTGAACCAATCCCTTGAGTCTTTTCACTCCTTTGGGTCACCTGACGAATGTCGTAGTATTCACTCCATTATGTTTTGTTCCATGTTATGTTTATGATATCGAGTAATGTTGTGCCTCAGTGTTCAAAGGAAGTATCCACCTCGAGATTCAACGATCACAAATTTCCAGTTTCAATGCCCATGTCAGTCTATACTCATTTGATTCACCATCTTACATATCTATGTCAATTTTTTTATGTTAATGGGGGATACATCAAGGTCATCCTTGGACGAGTCTTTTCCTATAGACTTCAACATATTATCCTAGAATTTCAGCTAGAAATCAATTAGTACCTTAGGACCTGCATGCCTCAACGACATGCCTCCTTGCCTCCAAAAGTGGGTTTACTGTTGGAAATACTAAAACAACTGAGAGGGGGGGGGTGAATCAGTTGTTTATGAGCTTAAAAAATATTATACCTTTTAAAATTATTAATCTTCCTTCAAGTGATCATAAAAAATATACAACATATGGACAGTAAAAGTAAAGACCATCAGTCACACATAAAGTACAAAAAAGGACAGATTTTCATGACGAAACCCATAAAGGGAGAAAACCTCTTCTTCTTCAAAATGATAGGTAGTCTTTTTTAGTTCTGTACATCATTTACAATTGAGCACCAACTCAATGTGAGGCTGCTACCTCTGTTTTACAAGCTGCAACTTGTTTGAGAGCACCAACTCTCTGGCTTCTCTAGCATCCACTACAAGGAAGCACCAACTCCCTGAATATTCCAACACCAACTGGATGGAAGCACCAGCTTCCTGAATGTTCCAGCACCAACTAGATGGAAGCACCAACTTCCAGTTACACAGTATCCAACCTGTATAAAAAAGAACACTTTTTCTCCCTAGCATCACCTGCCACCCTGGTTTCTCTAGCTGCAACCAGATGGAAGCTACAACCTCCTGTGTTCAATATCCCACTTGAACCTCTGAGGACAACAGTCCTCCCGAGCACCTCCCTTCCACCCTAGAATATTAATGGCTAAATAAACATTCAACTTTACAGATAAATCAGTTCTTACCAGTCTTTCTTTGTTCTATAAATCTGGTCTTCTGTACACTGTTCTGCTGCTCTTCTCTTCCTCTGTCTGTTCAGTGGGTATGCTCTGCATCAACTCTTGCTCTCATTTCATTCTGTTATTCTTCTCTGCATTTTCTCTTTCTGTCATTCTACTATTCTTCTACTCTTTCTGTCATTCTGCTCTTATACTCAATCTCCTTCTGCGCATCCTCTCCTCTACTTTTCTTACATTTTCATTCTTTTTCACATACAGAACAACCAACCCGACACACTCTGGTTCATGTTCTTTTATACACTCGAAAATGACGGTTCAACTTCCCAACTCCTTAGGTAAAAGGACGACAATTGTTTAAGCAACTGAATCGCCAATTGAAACGCTAACTAATTTGCAATCATGAGTCCGTTTTGCTATGATCTTCATCAACCCTGATCGACGATCCATGATCTCGATGAATCAATGGTCCAGATATTTTCGAGATCTCACATCTCGTTGTTCCTTAGTTGGAGGTTCTCGTCACTCCAAGTCGCGATATGCAAAGCTCCAAGATGGAGCTCGATCAACGATCCAGAATCTTGGTGTATTGACGGTCCAGATCTCTTCGTGAATTTACATCTCGCAGTTCCTGTGATGAAGGGTCTCATCACTCCAAGTCACGATAGGTGAAGCTCCAAGATGGAGCTTAGATCAATGGTCCACATCTTTTGGTGTATTGATGGTCAGGATCTTTTCATGATCTCGCATCTCGCTGATCCTAAGATGGAGATGCTCGTAACTCCAAGTTGCGATAGGAGAAACTCCGAGATGGAGCTTTATGGTCCTCTGATCTTTCACCACGTGTTCTCTTGATCCAATGGTCCATGATTAAATTATGATCTCGCATCTCATTGTTCCTTTGACTTTCCAGTCAGTGACATGACGATCTTTCACCACGTGTCCTCTTGATCCAACGGATCATGATTAAATCGCAATCTCGCATCTTGTTGTTCCTTTGACTTTCTAGTCAGTGACATGACAATATTTCGCCACGTGTCCTCTTGATCCAACAGTCCACAATTAAATCACTATCTCGCATCTCGTGAATCTGGAGATGAATCATCTCGACTCTCCAAGTCGTGATCTGTGAAAATTTGAGAGGTGTCCATTTGCTGACGTCACAAGTGGATTGACACGTGTTGAATACTGCCATGTGTTACTCTGATTCATGACTTACATGTGCCTGAAATGTTGAATCAGTCTGACACTTTTCGTTACCTGATTGTGCCACATGTCCCTAGCTGACGTGGTTTGTTGTCATGAGTTGGGTCGACGGTCTAGATCACATCTTGATCTGATGGTTCAGGTTCAGTCGGGATTTCACACATCGCGAAATTGGGGTTCTTGAGGTCAAGTGATTTTTTCATTTCAAAGTCCTGATCCCCAATTCTCCATGCAGAGGATCAACGGTCCATATCTCATTCTCGATTCAATGGCTGTGATTGAATTGCGATATTACATATCGTGAAATCGGGGTTCCTGATGTCAATAATCTTTGTCATGTCCAACTCTCGATCCCCGATGCCTCTCCATTGGCTAGAATCAACGGTCCATATCAAAGCTTGATCCGACGGCTCAGACTGCATCGTGATTTCACATATTGTGAAATCGGGGTTACTGATGTCAAAATTCTTTGTCATGTCCAACTCTCGATCCTCGATGCCTCTCCATTGGCTGGAATCAACGATCCAGATTAAATCTTGATCTGACGGCTCAGATTGCATCATGATTTCACATATCGTGATTACGCCCACTTCTCCGTGTTCTTTAAGGATCGTGCAGGTTCTCCTCGATCCAACAGTGGTAGGACCATGCACTTGGACCTGATGGCTGAGATCTGTCTCCCTCTTCAACTCGCGATCCTCGAGACTCTGACAGGGAGTTGAACCAACGGTCCACATAACCTCCTAAGATGGACGGTCCTCCTGCTTTCGGGATTTTGTGAACCCTCTACTCCTTGCACTTTAAAGAACTTGCAGGTTCTCATCAATCCAATGGTGGTCAGATCCTGTGCTTAGATCTAATGCCTGAGATCTATCCTCCTCTTTAGAATGCACTCTTCTTGTTTTTATTCAGATCTGACGGCCCTCATGCTATCGGGAATTTTGGATGGGATCCAATGAATAGAAATGATTCTCGGGCCTTCGATCATTTTGCTGCCTTCGATAATTTACTTCTTTCTATCATTCACCTCTCTGAACTTGTCTTCTGTTTGCCTTTCATCTTCATTGTTTCCATCAATGACAAGCATTCGCTATCTGTTAACTGAATTTTCCAATCACTGCTTGTTAACTGAATTTGCCAATCATTGTCCATTAATTGAATTTGCCAACAATCTCCCCCTTTGGCATTTATGGCAACACAAGCACCCACATGTATTCAAATCTTCTCTTCTGCTCTTTCCCCCCCCTTTGACATCAATGTCAAAGAAGAACCATTCTTCCCCTGATCTTGTTGCAAAACATACTCCCCTTGTCGACTATAAGCATCTTGGGAATACAACATATATTCAATAAGTACTCCCCCTGACCCAGTGAAGAGATTAAACACCAGAGATTATAACCCCCAACTTTTGACGAAGGTATCCAAAGGGGGTCGCTGCTAATGGTTTAGTAAAGATATCAACAATCTGTTCTTTGGAAGGAATATAATTCAGCTGAACAATTCTGTTTGTAACTTGTTCTCGGAGAAAATGATACTTGATTGGAATATGCTTAGTCTTGGAATGAAGAATAGGATTCTTGGAGACACTAATGGCACTTGTGTTATCACAATGAATTAGAATAGGATCAGTGTAAGTTACCTTCAGATCTGCAAGAGTATGTATCATCCATAAGATTTGTGTGCAACAAGTAGCAGCAACAATGTATTCTTCCTCTATAGTGGATAATGAAATAGATCCTTGCTTCTTACTAAGCCATGCAACTAATGAGTCACCTAGAAAAAATTCTCCTCCACTGGTGCTTTTTCTCTCATCAACACAGTTTTCCCAGTCGGCATCTGAATAAGCGATTAACTGGAAATTCTGATTTCTAGGGTACCATAGTCCATATGTCATTGTTCCCTTCAGATATTTGAATATTCTTTTAATAGCTACCAAGTGACTTTGTTTAGGAGCAGACTGAAAGTGACCTACCATTCCAACAGCTTGCATTATATCAGGACGGGATGCTGTGATGTATAGAAGACTGCTTATCATTGAACGATATGTTCTTTGATCAACATCAGGTGAGATATCCTCTTTGCTCAGCTTGCAACTAACCACCATAGGTGTGCTGACTGTAGAGGAATCTTCCATCTGAAATTTCTTCAATATCTCTTTCAAATATTTTTCTTGAGAAATAAAAATTCCTACAGAGCTTTGTTTTACTTGTAAGCCAAGAAAATATGACAGCTCTCCTATCATGGACATTTCAAATTTTGCTTGCATAGAATTAGCAAACCACTGGATAGATGATTGATTAGTACAACCAAAAATAATATCATCTACATAAACCAAAACAACCAGTAAATCATCACCTTCAGCCTTAATGTAAAGGTTACTATCAACAATACCTTTCTTGAACCCTTTTTCTTGTAGAAATTTGTCCAGTCTGTAATACCAAGCTCGTGGTGCTTGTTTTAGTCCATATAAGGCCTTC
>JZKD02S1687408.1:1004816-1018923 GCA_000966675.3 Picea glauca | reverse complement strand
ACCAACTTCCAGTTACACAGGCTCCAACCTGTATAACAGAGAACACTTGTTCTCCCTAGCACCACCCTGCCACCCTGGTTTCTCTGGCTGCAACTAGATGGAAGCTACAACTTCCCGTGTTCAATCTCCCACTTGAACCTCTGAGGACAACAGTCCTCCCGAGAACCTCCCTTCCACCCTAGAATATTAATGGCTAAATAAACATTCAACTTTACAGATAAATCAGTTCTTACCAGTCTTTCTTTGTTCTGTAAATCTGGTCTTCTATACACTGTTCTTCTGCTCTTCTCTTCCTTTGTCTGTTCAGTAGGTATGCTCTGCATCAACTCTTGCTCTCATTTCATTCTGTTATTCTACTTTGCATTTTCTCTTTCTGTCATTCTGCTATTCTTCTACTCTTTCTGTCATTCTACCCTTATACTCAATCTCCTTCCGCGCATCCTCTCCTCTACTTTTCTTACAGTTTCATTCTTTTTCACATACAGAACAACCAACCCGACACAGTCTGGTTCATCTTCTTTTATACACTCGAACATGATGGTTCAACTTCCCAACTCCTTAGGCAAAAATACGACAACTGTCTAAGCAACTGAATCACCAATTGAAACGCTAACTGATTTGCAATCATGAGTCCATTTTGCTATGATCTTCATCGACCCTGATCGACAGTCCATGATCTCGATGAATCAATGGTTCAGGTCTTTTTGAGATCTCGCATCTCGTTTTTCCTTAGTTGGAGGTTCTCGTCACTCCAAGTCACGATAGGCGAAGCTCCGAGATGGAGCTGGATCAACGGTCCAGAATCTTGGTGTATTTACGGTCCAGATCTCTTCATGAATTCGCATCTCGCAGTTCCTGTGATGAAGGGTCTCATCACTCCATGTAACAATAGGCGAAGCTTGGAGATGGAGCTTAGATCAACGGTCCACATCTTTTGGTGTATTGATGGTCAGGATCTTTTCATGATCTCGCATCTCACTCATCCTAAGATGGAGATGCTCGTAACTCCAAGTTGTGATAGGTGAAACTCTGACATGGAGCTTTATGGTGATCTGATCTTTTGCCATGCATCCTCTTGATCCAATGGTCCATGATTAAATCACGATCTCGCATCTCACTATTCCTTTGAATTTCCATTCAGCGACATGACGATCTTTCGCTACATGTACTCTTGATCCAACAGACCATGATTAAATCGCGATCTCACATCTCACTGTTCCTTTGACTTTCCAGCCAGTGACATGATGATCTTTCACCACATGTCCTCTTGATCCAATGGTGCACGATTAAATCGCTATCACACATCTCATGAATCTGGAGATGAATCATCTCGACTCTCCAAGTCACGATCCACGAAACTCCGAGAGGTGTCCATCTACTGATGTCACAAGTGGATTAACACATGTTGAATACTGCCATGTGTCACTCTGATTCATGACTTACATGTGCCTGAAATGTTGAATCAGTTTGACACTTGTCGTTACCTGATTGTGCCACGTGTCCCTAGCTAACGTGGTCTGCTGTCGTGAGTTGGGTCAATGGTCTAGATCACATCTTGATCTAACGGTTCAGGTTCAGTCGGGATTTCACACATCGTAAAATTGGGGTTCTTGAGGTCAAGTGATTTTGTCATTTCAAAGTCCCGATCCCTGATTCTCCATGCAGAGGATCAATGGTCCAGATCTCATTCTCGATTTAATGGCTGTGATTGAATTGCGATATCGCATATCACGAAATCGGGGTTCCTGATGTCAATAATCTTTGTCATGTGCGACACTCAATCCCCGATGCCCCTCCATTGGCTGGAATCAACAGTCCAGATCAAAGCTTGATCCGACGGCTCAAATTGCATCGTGATTTCACATATCGCGAAATCGGGGTTCCTGATGTCAAAATTATTTGTCATGTCCAACTCTCGATCCCCGATGCCTCTCCATTGGCTGGAATCAACGGTCCAGATCAAAGCTTGATCTGACAGTTCAGATTGCATCATGATTTCACATATCGCAATTACACCCACTTCTCCTTTTTCTTTAAGGATCGTGCAGGTTCTCCTTGATCCAACAGTGGTTGGACCCTATGCTTGGATCTGACGGCTGAGATTTGTCTCTCTCTTCAACTCGCGATCCTCGCGACTCCAACAGGGAGTCGAATCAATGGTCCACATAACCTCCTGAGATGGACGGTCCTCCTGCTTTCGAGATTTTGTGAGCCCTCTACTCCTTGCACTTTAAAGAACATACAGGTTATCGTCGATCCAATGGTGGTCGGATACTGTGCTCAAATATAATGACTGAGATCTATCCTCCTCTTCAGTGTGCGCTCTTCTTTTTTTTATTCAGATCTGACGGCCCTCATGCTGTCGGGAATTTTGGATGGGATCCAATGAACATAAATGATTCTTGGGCCTTCGATCATTTTGTTTCCTTTGATAATTTACTTCTTTCTATCATTCACCTCTCTGAACTTGTCTTCTGTTTGCCTGTCATCTTCACTGTTGCCATCAATGACAAGCATTCGTTGTCTGTTAACTGAATTTTCCAATCGTTGTCTGTTAACTGAATTTTCCAGTCATTGTCCGTTAACTGAATTTGCCAACATTTACATCATTGATCTCTGATTAGATGACTCCATGAATGTTCTACTTTAGCTCATTTATTCACATTCATTCGATTGTACTAGGGTACCTTGGGAGTCATTGACATCACTGGTGATTTCCCTCACACTTGTTAATGGTTAACCTCATTGATCAGTAATCAAGTGGCTTCTACCATGTTCGACATCAAAACACTTATTCGCATGGCTAGAATCATACTAAATCGAGATTGGGATGAACACCCTAGGTTGAGCTTTCACTTTGTTATCTTCTTTCTCAGGCTACGAAGGAGATATTTGAGCATATTGATATAATGTCACATAGACCCACTTTGTATTGGTTTTTGGCTATGTTTTATCATCTCATAGATCCATTCTGTATTTCTCATGGCTATGATCAGTTCATGTCATGGAGGTATAGATCCACATTGTATCTTTGGTGGTTATAACCCTAATTCGATGTCATTATGGATATGCAGTGTATTTATTGGTGGCCATACCTTAATTCATTTGTCACTCAAGAATAGGTATGACTGCCTTGAATTTGAAACATATGATAACATTTGTTTGATGGTTGTTTGCAGCTCCTACAAGGTTCTCCAACTTTATACCCTTGCTTTTAAAATATAAAAATCACTTCATTCATTATCTTTCATCTTCTTAATTTTCACTTTGAGGTGAAATTTGTTACACATCAAAATTCCTCACATTGATAATGTCCCATTATCATTATCGTAAGTGTTGCAAGTGTTGCACTTTTGTCGCAAGTGTCACAAATATCATATTTTCATATTGCATGTGTTGCATTGCAGATGAAACCATAAGAACACTTGATACACCCTCTAATTCATGTTGGGAAAGGAAAACACATAATTTGGAAAGCTTACACATTATTTTTCCTTTGAAAATTATCATCTTAAATGTTTTTTTGGAGATCAACGCTCCCCTGCTCACATATAGGGAGGACTAGCGATCCTTTTCCACTTAGCAGGGAGTGCTATAGGGATCTATTTCTAGCTTTGAGGGAGTGTCGATTCATTGAGATAATCTTGGGGATAAATCCCAGTTATCTCTAAGGAAAACTAGAAAGGATCCAAGTTGGTTTGGATTGAATCCAAGATTTATGTTGTATCTAAGGGAGATACCACAATTGATGGAGTCATGTCCTCAACTTATTCCAAATATAACTAAGGTGGTTGAGCCTGCCAAATCCTATAAAAGGAAGCATTCTCATGGTGAAAAAGAGGAGAATATCAGTGAAAATTATTGTCATTTTGATTGTGGATCGTTTGATCAAGGGATTGGACAAGGAGTACTTGGTGAGGTTGTTGCATATACATCTACATATTGTAAGTACCTTGTTATGTTCTCATTAATATATGCTTGGAAATTTTCCTTCAAGTTTGTGTATGATTGCATAGGATTGTATATTCTCCATAAATCAAGTTTAAACTAATATTGGTAGAATAGGATGTATGCACTGTATTTGTTGTCTATTGAATTGCAGATCTCATTAAAGGGGCTGAAGATCAAGTTCATCTTCGAGCGAGCAAGGACAAGTGTGAAAAAAAGTACATCATACTTTATTCCTCTTTTTGCTTTGACTAATTTAGCTACATTTAAAGCGATGTCAGTGTCCAATGTTAGCATTTCTCTATCTTGGTCATCAGGGTATAGGATCCAAGAGGACATTAACCTATCCACAGGGGAATTTTCCTACAACAATGAGTCATTTTAGGGGTTGTTAGTCATGCATATATAAACCAAATTGGCTACAGGGTTGTTCTTGTGTAAGAAAGAGGGTGCAGTGTTGATTGTGTCTTAAGCATGGACCAAGTTTAGATATGTAAACTTTTATTATAAATGAATAAAAGAGAGTAGAATTATAAAGGAATGATGGTTTTCCCAGTTTGGGTTTCCAAGGTAAAATCTCTGTGTAATGTGTGTTTTTTGTGTCATTTATTTTCTTGATTTGTTTCTCTCTCTCTTATGCTAGGTTTAGTGTGGAGGTGTACTTCATTTCTTGACATGTGGTATCGGATATTTAATTGACATGCTCTCATATGGTTTCGAAGATTGATTTAACAATATTGGATCTGAGGTAAACCCTAGGTTGAGTAAGAGTCATAAGTCACAAATTGTGTTAAATATTGTGTTAAATAATGGTGAGTATATTAATAATAGAGATAGAAAAATTCAATGACCAATTTTTTTTATCTTTGGAATATTAAAATTGAATATCTCTTTCTAGATAGAGAATAATGGATAGAAGTATGTCTAGGTACCATGCTGACAGGTATGTCGATGGAAGAATGGGAGAAACATGAGAGAAAGGAGTATGATTCAAATTTATCTTGGAGATTTGGTATTGTTGAATGTCTCAAGTGAAGATTCAACCAAGAAATTATGGGACAAGTTGGGGAGCTTGTACCAGTCTAAATCTCTTATGAATAAGTTGTTTCTTAGAAAGAATTGTATCTTTTGAGGACAAGTGAGGGTATTTCGGTGAATGAGCACTTAAATTTGTTTAATAAACTTATAAGACAATTATTTTCTGTGGATATTAAAATCACCGAGGAGGAGAAATGTACTATCCTATTATCTTGTTTAACAGACTCCTAGGATATCTTAGTCACGGATATAGGAAGTAATACAACCACAATGGTGCTAGAAAACATGGTTATGTACATACTATCAGAAGAAATGATAATAAATAACATGGAAGGATCGACCAAAGAGGATTTAGTGGTGAGAGTTCAATCGGTAGACACAGATAATGGAAAATTCTTTGGCAAAAAGTATAAGTCGAAGGGTAGATCTAAATACCTAGTTCAGTCGATAAGAAGATGCTGGAAATTTGGTAAACCTTGGAATTACAAAAATGAATGCAATTTGAAGGAAATGGAAGTCATTACAAGATCCGAAGAGAATCAATTGTCTGAGAAAAAGGTGACCCCAGATAAGGGAAGCAATGTTTACCTGGCATCGACCAATACATAGTTAGATCAAGATGTTTGGTTGATTGACTCAGGAGAATTCTATCATATGACAGCACATAGATAATGTTTCTACAAATATGAATGATATTATGGAGGAGTTGTGTTCTTGGAGAATGACTCGACAACAAAAATTTTTGAATGAGGAAGAGTTCAACTAATACTATATGATGGGAGGAGTATAACCTTTCTAGGTGTGCTACATTTTTCAGGTTTGGAAAGAAACACGATATCTGTCACCAAGATGAGTGATGCAGGGGTGTACAGTCTATTTTAAAAGGATATGGGTAATATGGTCAGAGGTGTAATGGTTTTAATAAAAGGAGTTTGGATTGGAACCCTATACAATTTATTAGGGAATGCCAAATAAACTCGATGTAGAAACATCGTTGTTCATGAATTTGACTCAAATTCGACTCGACTCGAATTAGACTCAAATCGAATTCAGCTAAATTTGACTAAACTCGGGATAAGTTGATTCAAATTGACTCAACAAGGAATCATCAATATGACCTGACCATCATATGGCATGAAATGATGAGAGACTTTGGTGATTAAGGATTTTGAGATATGCATAACAAAGGTATGGTCAAATTTTTTCCTGAATGTAAATAAGAAGTTGATTTTTGTGAACATTTCATATATGGAAAACAAATTCAGGTGGGGCTCCCATATGGAGCGACACATGCAAACGAGATTCTAGAATTGGTTCATAGTGATGTCTTTGGACTGGTTTCAGTGAATTCAATTGGTGGATTGCTATATTATGTCTCCTTCATAGATGAGTTTTCTAGGAAGACATGGATATATTTCTTGAGGAGGAAATCATAGGTTTTTGAGAAATTCAAAGAGTTTAAATCTCTTCTATAAAACCATTCAGATAGGATGATTAAGGTGTTGAGAACTGACAATGGTGGTGAATTCTATAAAAAAAGAATTTGATAATTTTTGCAAGTAGTGTGGCATAGCACACCAAAATAAGACACCACATACCCCACAAAAAATGGATTTGCTGAGAGAATGGATAGAACATTGATGGACAAGGAAAGGAGTATGCTCAGTGATGATGGGATCACATAAGAATTCTAAGCAGAGGTAGTCGACACTGCAAAATATCTAGTGAATATGTCTCATTCCTCGGGGCTAGTCAACACTACATGACATGAGGTATGGTATTGTAAGAAGCCTTTATTTTCACATCTCAAAGTATTTGGTTGCGATGCATTTGTGCATGTTCCCAAGAAAAAGAGGAGAAAGTTGGACAAGAAGACAGTCAAGTGCATTTTCATTGGACACAAAAAGGAATGAAATGATATAATCTCTGGGATCCTACATCAAGGAGAAGAGTGTATAGTCAGGATGTGGTATTTATAGAAGTCGAAAGGAATTCCAAGCCTAAAGAGATAACTCAAACCTAGAATAATACATATAAGTTGTAGTTTAAATTGAGGAATGAATAAGATTATTCATATGAGTCGACTGAATTTATTTTGAAACATATGATAACATTTGTTTGATGATTGTTTGCAACTTCTACCAGGTTCTCAAACTCCATACCCTTGCTTCAAAAATCTACAAAGAACTTCAGTCATCAACTTCTATCTTCTGACTTTGCACTTTGGGGGGAAATATGTTACAAAAAATAATTTCTCACTTTGATAATGTCTCATTATCATTATCGTAATTGTCGCAAGTCTCGCACTTTCGTCACAAGTGTCACAAATATAATATTTTCATCCTGCATGTGTTGCATTGTGGATGACATG
This sequence comes from Picea glauca, assembly GCA_000966675.3. Lineage (NCBI taxonomy): Eukaryota > Viridiplantae > Streptophyta > Pinopsida > Pinales > Pinaceae > Picea > Picea glauca. The sequence continues at coordinate 1,011,566 of JZKD02S1687408.1, read as the reverse complement.
ATAAGAAAACTTGATACACCCTCTAAGACATGTTAGAAAAAGGAAAACACATCATTTGGAAAGCTTACACATTATTTTCCCTTGGGAAATTATCATCTTAAACGAATTTTTGGAGATCAACACTCCCCTACTCACATGTAGGGAGCGCTAGTGCTCCTTGTCCACTTAGAAAGGAGATATATAGTTCTTTGTTTTCATATTTGAGGGAGCGTAGAATGGTTGAGAGAATATTGGGGATAAATACCCCTTATATCCAAGGATAGCTAGAAAGGATCCAAGTTGGTTTGACTTGAATCCAAGCTTTAGGTTGTATCTAAGGGAGATACCACAACTAATGGAGTCATATCGTCAACTTATTCCAAAGACAACTAAGGTGGTTGAGCCACCCAAATCCTATGAAAGGAGGCATCCTCATGGTGAAAAAGAGGAGAACACCAGTGAAAAGTATTGTCATTTTGATCGTGGATCATTTGACCAAGGGGTTGGACACAGAGGACTTGGTGAGGTTGCTGCATCTGCATCTACAGATTTTAAGTACCTTTTTATGTTCTCATTAATATATGCTTGGCTGGTTTTCTTCAAGTTTGTGTATGATTGCATAGGCTTGTCTATTCTTGATAAATCTAGTTGAAACTAATCTTGGTATAATAGGAAGCATGCATTGTATTTGTTGTCTATTGCATTTCATATCTCATTAAATGACTTGAAGATCAAGTTCATCCTGGACCGAGCAAGGACAAGTGTCATAATAGGCACATCATACTTTCTTCTTCTTTTTCCTTTGACTATCTTAGCTACATTTAAAGGGATGTCAGTGTCCAATCTTATCATTTTTTTGTCTTGGTCATAGGGGTGTAGGATCCAAAAGGACATTCACCTGTCCACGGGGGAATTTTCATACAAAAATGATTCGTTTTAGGGGTTGTTGGTCATTTAGATATAAACCAAATTGGCTATAGGTTTGTTCTTGTGTTAGAAGGAGGGTACTATGTTGATTGTGTCTTAAGAATGGACCAAGGTTAGACATGTAACCTTTTCTTATAAATGAATATGAAAACAAGAGAGTAGAATGCTCAAGGAATGATGGTTTTCCCAGTTTGGGTTTCCAGGGTAAAATCTATGTGTAATAGGTGTTTATTGTGTCATTTATTTTCTTGATTTGTTTCTTTCTCTCTTATGCTAGGTTTAGTGTGGAAGTGTTCTTCATTTCCTGACATGTGGTATCAGAGATTTATTTGACATGCTATCATATGGCATCGAAGATTGATTTAACAAGATTGGATATGAGCTAAACCCTAGGATCAGTTACAGTCGCACGTCACAAATTGTGTTCAATATCATGTTAAAGAATCGTGAGTATCTTAAGAATAGAGATAGAAAAATTCAATGACCAAAATTTTGAGCTTTGGAATATTAAAATTGAATATCTTCTTCTAGATAGAGAACAATAGATTGAAGTATGTCTAGGTACCATGCCAATAGGTATGTCTATGGAAGAATGGGATAAACTTGATAGAAGAGCAAGGAGTATGATTCGACTTTATCTTGCAGATTTGGTATTGTTGAATGTCTTAGGTGAGGATTCAACCAAGAAATTATGGGACAAGTTGGGGAGCTTGTACCAGTCTAAATATCTTATAAATAAGTTGTTTCCTAGAAATAAATTGTATCTTTTGAGGATAAGTGAGGGTAGTTAGGTGAATGAGCATTTAAATTTGTTTAATACCCTTATATGCCAGTTATTGCCTATGGATATTAAAATCAGTGAGGAGAAATGCATTATTCTATTTTGTTCTTTGATAGACTCCTAGGATAACTTAGTCATGGATATAGGGAGTAATACAACCACATTAGTGCTAGAATACATGGTTATGTAGATAATGTCAGAAGAAATGAGAAGAAATAACACGAAAGGATCTACCAAAGATGCTTTAGTGGTCAGAGGTCAACCGAGAGACATAGATAAAGGAAAATTCTTTGGTAGAAAGTATAAGTCGAAGGGTAGATATAAATACTTGGTTCAGTTGACAGGAAGATGATGGAAATTTGGTAAACTTGGGAATTACAAAAAGGAATGAAAGTTGAAGGAAATTGAAGTAAGTACAAGATTCGAACAGAATCAATTGATTGAGAGAAAGACGAACCCAGATAAGGGAGACAATGTGTACTTGGAATCGACCAATACATAGTCAGATCAAGATGTTTGGTTGATCGACTCAAGAGAATTATATCATATGACAACACATAGAGAATGGTTCTACAAATATGAATTTTATTATGGAGGATATGTGTACTTGGAGGATGACTCGACAACCAAAATTGTCGAATGAGGAAGATATCAACCAATACTATAGGATGGGAGCAATATAACCTTTCTAAGTGTGCTACATTTTCTAGGTTTGGAAATAAACATGATATCTATCAGCAAGACAAGTGATGTAGTGATGCACACTTTATTTCAGAAGGATATGTGTAATATGGCCATAGGTGTAATGTTTTTAATAAAAGGAGGTTGGATTGGAACCCTATACAAGTTGTTAGGGAATGCCAACTCAACTCGATGCAACAACATTGTTCTTCATGAATTTAACTCAAATTTGGCTCGACTCAACTTCGAATCGACTTGCCTTCAAATAAATTCAACTCGAATTAGGATAAGTTTATTCAAATTGACTCAACAAGGCATCATAAAGTCGACCTAACCATGATATGGAATGATATGATGAGACACATTGGTGATTGAAGATTTTGACATATGCATAAGAAAGGTATGGTCAAATATTTTCCTGAATGTAATTTAGAAGTTGATTTTTGTGAAAATTTCATATATGGAAAACAAAGTCAAGTGAGGTTCCCATATGGAGTGACAAAGGAAAATGAGATTCTATAATTGGTTCATAGTGATGTGTTTGGCTTGGTTTTAGTGACCTCAATTAGTGGATTTCTATATTATGTCTCCTTCATAGATGATTTTTCCAGGAAGACATGGATATATTTCCCGAGGAAGAAATCAAAGGTTTTGAGAAATTCAAAGAGATTAAATCTCTTATAGAAAACCAAAAAGATAATAATATTAAGGTGTTGAGAACTAACAATGGTGGTGAATTCTATCAAAAAGAATTTGATAATTTTTGCATGCAGTGTGGCATAGCACACCAAAATAAGACACCACCTACCCAACAAAAAATGGAGTTTCAAGAGAATGGATAGAACATTCATGGACAATGAAAGGAGTATTCTTAGTGGTGATGGGATCACATAAGAATTCTAGGAAGAGGCAGTTGAAACTGCAAAATATCTGGTGACTATGTCTCATTCCTCGGTGCTAGTCGACACTACTCGACATAAGGTATGGTATTGTAAGAAGTCTTTACTTTCACATATCAAAGCATTTAGTTGTGATGCATTTGTGCATGTTCCCAAGGAAAAGAGGAGAAGGTTGGACAAGAAGACAATCAAGTGTATTTTCATTGGACACAAAGAAGGAATGAAATGATATAATCTCTGGGATCCTGCATCAAGGAGAAGAGTGTATAGTCAGGATGTGGTATTTATAGAACTCAAAAGGAATTCCAAGCCTAAAGAGATAACTCAAATTGAGAATAATATAGATAATTTGCAGTTTGAATTGAGGAATGAATAATTTGATTCATATGAGTCAACTGAATTAGATGAAGAGGTGGAACAATCGAGCTCGGTTTTAAGGAGGTTAAAAAAAGTAAGAAAACCAGTTGAAAGGTATAGTCCACCCGAATTTCATTGTGAATTCATATTAAATACCATCGATGAAGAGCCCAAGTCGGTTAGGGAGGAAATCAACTTAGTAGAGGGAAAACTCTAGAAGGATGCCACGGTCGAAGAGATGGAATCCTTTTATAAGAATGACACACAGAATTTAGTAAAATTACCTAGTGGAATAAATTTTGTCGATATCAAAATGGGTATTCAAGAAGAAGATGAACATATTATGACAAGTTGAGAAATTCAAAGCTCAACTGGTAGTGAAAGGATATTCCAAAGTTGAAGGAATCAATTTCAGTGATATTTTTTCCCTTTTGAAAAATTAACTTCCATTAGAGTACTAATGTATCTCACTGCAATATTTGAACTGGAAATAGAAAAAATGGATATAAGTACAAAATTACTACATGGGGACCTGGAAGAATAAATCTATATGAAACAACCTGGAGGATTTGTAGTAAAGAGAAAGAAAGATTTGGTGTGCAAACTGAAAAGATCCTTTTTATGGATTAAAGAAATCACCAATGATTTGTTACAAAAAGTTTGATGCATACATCCTTAGTTTTGGATTTGTGAGAAGCAAAGTTGATCATTGCATATATTCCAAAGAAGAAGGTGGGAGTTTCATATATGTAGTATTGCATGTTGACAACATGTTGCTAATTGGAAACAACATGAACACAATAAAGGAGGTCAAGAAGTAACTATCCTCCAAGTTCGACATGAAGGATATCGATGCAGTGAACTTCATTATGGGAATGTATATTAAGAGAGATCTATAAGCTATAAATCTCTTGTTGAACCAGATGAAGTATATTCAAACATTTCTGAAACGTTTCAACATGCAGAATTGCAAACCCGTGAAGGTGCCAATTCCTGTGGGAGTAAGGATAATTGTTGAACAGTGTACAAAGACACATGAATAAATAGAGGACATGGCATGTGTTCACTATGGAAGTCTTGTTGGTAGCCTAATGTATGTGATGGTATGCACTAGACCAAACATTTTCCATGCAACGAGATTATTGAGAAGATACATGTCAACACCTAGAAAGGAGCATTGGAAAACTATAAAAAGAGTATTCGTGTGTTTATGTGGCACAAAAGACTATGATATATTCTATAAAGGAAAACCTAGAGGTGATAGTGAATTAAATGTACATGGATTTTTCGACACTGACTAGGTTGGAGATCTGGATCGACAAAGGTCGACCAGTGGATATGTATTCAATATGTTTGGTTGAGAAATCATCTAGATGAGTAAGTGAAAGGAAGTCGTAGCCTTGTCAACAATGAAAGATGAATACAAGGAAACCACTCATGGAAGGAAAAGATAATTATGGATACAAAGGTTGTCCTCAGGAATTGAGTTTCAGTAGAAAGATATAAAGATAAGTTCTAACAATCAAAGTGAAATATTTATGGCAAAGAGCCATTCTTATAATTCTAATACTAAGGAAATTGATGTACAATACCATTTCATGAGAGACATGGTGGAAAGAAACAAGGTGTTGCTGAAGAAAGTAGACACATTGGAAAATATAGCAGACTCTTTGACCAAGTCTATGATTGTTTTGAAGTTATCTTGGTGTAGAGAGGAAATGGGTATTGTTTCCCTCAGTCTGTGAACAAGAGTTCAGGAATCTCCCAGTTTTAGCAAAGAAAACAAGTGGAATAATGTTGGGTTATTATATTATTTGCAATGAAAGTTGAGATGGATTGACTGAAAATCAAAGTCAAGGTGGATCGAAAAAAAATTCAAAGTCAAAGTTTATCGACAACAAGTCGAAGCTGAGGTGAATCAATATCAAGTCGAAGGTCGAGGTAGTCGACTGGGTAAATTTGAATTCAAAGATATATAAAAAAAGGATGATTGAGAAGAGGTCAATAGGAGGGTGCATGGAAGATCGAATAAAGACCGAATGAAGGCTAATTGGAAGTCGACTAGTAATCCGACTCGGTAGTCATCTATAACAAAATCCTGAGATTCACGAGATTTGTAGCCAACGATATGCATAGATCTGTAACCATCATTGGGTGCCTTTTATTTAGGGTTTTTCCTACTATAAATCCTATAAAGAAAGCATGTTGTAATTCTGTAAAATCTAATCTTTAATATTCAATCTTTAGATGACTCATTTTATAGGTTGTTGGTTATGAAAATGTAAGTTGAATTGGCTATAAGGTTGTTCTTGTGTAAGCAATAGGGTATGATGTTGATTTTGTCTTAGTTGTGTACCAAGGGTAGATATGTAACTTTTTTATTTGAATGAACAAAACAACCATAGAGAAGAACGCTCAAGGAATGTTGGTTTTCTCGGTTTGGGTTTCTAGGGTAAAATATGCATGTAATGTATGTTTGTTGTGTCATTTATTTTCTTGATTTTTTTCCTCCTCTCTTCTACTACTTTTAGTGTGCAAGTGTTATTAATTTCGTTACATGTGGTATTAGAGATTTATATGAAATGATCGCATGTGGCATCAGAGGTAATTTATTACTCTTCCATTTACCTTTTGGTTTCTTCTCAAACTTGAATGGTTTCTTATCTTCACATGCATGCTTACCATTACTAGACTCTAGATGTGTAGCTCGTAATAACACTTTATCAATTTTAGTAGGTATAAACATTAGAATAGTGTGATGAAAATATGAGTGCATGCCACCAATATAATTCAGAAGAGTTTCATGAGTATACAACATAATTCCTAGGGATAATTCATTTGTTTTGAATTCATGTGTATATGCCTAAACATTCTAGCCTTTACCCTCTCATAGATGCTGCCACTTGATCATTGTCGTATGTGGCTGTGCCAGTGGATATAATTGTTAAGCCCTAATATTGGCTCATTACCCCTTAATTGGGGCATATTATATTAGTAATGTTATTTTATACATGTCGGATTTAGGCCATTAGTTGTAATTATACCTCCTAGTCTCCTATATATACCAAGGAGACATTTTCATTTTGAATCATCTTGGACTTGAACATTTAAGTGGGGTAAAAGGAG
>JZKD02S1687408.1:970614-987549 GCA_000966675.3 Picea glauca | reverse complement strand
ATATACTTTTTCTAAATTTAATATTGTTGAAAGTGGTTATCTTAATTTATTTTTAATCATTATATATATACTTTTTTCTAAATTTAACATTGTTCCAGTGGTTTGGTTAATTTATTTTTAATATTTTTTATCTAATGGGTAGGCTATATATTTTTAATATTCTATAATATTTATTTATAAGTTTTTTTCATATAAAATGTAATTTATTGTAATGATTTTTTGGAATGAATCTTTTTATTTTTATTTTGAAAATAATGTAAATATACAATTTATTTTATTGTATAAATTATTATATGTTGATTTTTTAGAGGTTAATAAAATTATTTAAACGGATTTAACTAAGTTGAGAGGAAAGATTGCTAATCTTCTCACTATATTCAATTCCCATAATTCCCATAAGTAACATGTTGATTTTATAATGAGTATATTAAAAGGTAATTTAGAATTATTTTTTAGTTTTAAGTTTTTAAAATTTTAATTGTATGTATTATTTATTTTAATCAAATAATTTTTATTATATTATTTTTAAATTTATTTTTATGTTAAATATACTTATTGTTATAATATTTATGTATTTTGAAATCTATTTGTAATAGGATAAGCTATGAATTTCATAGGACAATAATGGCTTACCTAGAGAGACTTGGTCCTAAATGAGTAATATGATGTCAAGTGGATCTCCTTTTCAACAACTTTCGTGATGCAGCAGCAGTTCAACAAAAAGAGAAAAGAAAACAGACATACATTAACTTAAAAAGGCAGGTAGGTTTATTCCTAGCAATGAAGTTGATTCTAATTAATGAAGAGTATTGGCCCTTAAATCCAAGTTAATGGTGTGACCCATAAGAATTCCATAGGATAAACTATGAATTCCATAGGACAACAATGGCTTACCTAGAGAAACTTGGGCCTAAATGAGTAATATGATGTCAAGTGGACCTCCTTTGATCATCTTATTCATTCCACTCCATGCCTTTTGTTTATTATGCGAAGAGAGTCATAAAAATGCAGTGTTTTCATCAATGAAGAATATGGTGAGATCCTTTGGTTAGCTAATACCTCAAGTGGTTATGAAGCTAGACTTGGATACAAATTTTTGGACAATTTGGGTTTTGACAAGCATGCGTGTTGGTGGTTAAAATTTCTTTGGAAATACCAATTCCTTAGCAAATATTAAAAAAACCAGGTGGCTCTTGCATAATAATAGAGCCTTAACCTCAGACATCCTTTACAAGAGATGATTTGAGGGCATCCGAATATGTATTCTATGTGAAACCAATATGGAAACAAATTCATATATCATCCTCCATTGTCACTTCACTATGTAGGTTTGAAACTAAATTGAAGGACTTAGAGGGTTGAAGTTCAAATTGAAATGGGACTCAATTGAAGATGCCTTAAGGAGTTGGAATAAGGACAAAGAAATGAAATCTTACAAATCCTTTCCCCTCACCTTGGAATGGGGGTTCTGGATTGCAATAAATGAAAAAATATTTGAAAGAAATGACACTCTTCCCTTCAATGTGGCTACCAAAGTTTGAATATGTTAACAACCTTTCCTCAATACTCATCAGTACCTCATCACAACCGGATGTCTATCATAATCATTTACATTGAAAATCCATGGGATTTCTTGGAAGGAACATCAAAATTAGTTGCACCTAAAGAGGAGTAGGGTGAGTAATTTTCCTCTTACAAAATCACTCCCTCGGTTTCAAAGCCAACACTATCTAGTTTTCAAACAACCAATGTGAACTTACAATATCGAAACTAACTCTCCTACTTACTACTGAAAAAACACTCTCTCTTCTTCAAGTTGTATAGGATCCCCTCCTTTTGATATAATGGATATGAAACAACCCCTCTATCAAGATTTCAAACAACTACAATATTCCTTCTCTCACATTATGTTTACTCATGTTTATAAGGAAGATAATAAGGAAGAAGTTAAGCTATCCAAGGAAATCCTTGAAATGCAAGAAGGCATCTAGGAGATCAAAGAGTTCCAACATGAACATTCTTATACTTATCTTCTTGAATAATAGATCTAAGATTTTGAGTATCTTTGAGATGACGTTCTGAAAACTCTCTTAGTGTCATAATCCTTGGAACTTTTGGAACACTTCAAGAAGTAATGCCTGGTTTATGAAGATGTTTACTATGAAACCACATTTATGGATTATGGTTTCTTATAGGGAGGTGTGTAGCCCCATGATATGTAATCTATTTTTTTAATTTTTGTTTATTTTCATTTCCTTGTTGATACATTTATCAACCACTCTTGCATTAGACTCAGAGTCTTGCTTTGGATCCAAATCTTACAATATTTTACATTTGGATCCAAATATCTCAATATTTTACATTTGGATCCAAATCTCTCAATATTTTACATTTTCTTCCTAGCAGGAATGATGGAAATACCCTTATCGATATTCTTCTCATATATATTTGTTATCCTCTAATAAAATTATTATATTCTTTTCTAGAGATTTGGTATTTTATTCTTTAAATTTATAATGTTATTTTTGTATTTTAAATAATTAAAATTGATTATATTTAAATGGAATTTCACAAAAAGAAAACAAATAATAACATCATACATTTTGAATATTTTTTCATTAAGTTAATGTGATAGTCCTAATAATATTTTTTCATCTCTAATATCATACTTCTTATAATATTTGAATTTATTGTTGCACTTGGATTGTTAATTTTTTAAGATGTTTGTGTAAATTTTAATGTCTTCGAATTTTTCTTAATTATGAAATTTTGATCTAAGACAATTGAGAAAATTAATTGTGTATGTCACTGGATGTAAATATATATTTTATTGGATTTTCTAATATTTAGAACATTTACACTTTTAAGACTCCTTGTCGTGAATATTTCAATTGGATAAAATGGAGAGTGAATAGGGGTAGCGGTTCACATTCACTGGTTAGGGTTGCAAGTGTAGAGGAATAGTAAAAAATGCAGTTACGGTAAAATTATGGTGGCGCAAGCTCAGGAGAAGGTAGACAAGTCAGGGTCTTTTGGTCCTCTCAAGGATCAATGAAAGTGAGAATATCTGACATTCAAGGACACGGTTTTGGGAAAAGAAGTGGCATAAGCGGAGGATACGAATATGGGGGGTGTAGGAAAGGGAAACAAATATAGGAATATGGAGAAGAAAAAATCCAGAGCTAACAAAACAAAAGTGAATGGATATAAAACATACACAAAGGAGAACCCCATGTATGAAGTGAGTTCTCATAGTATAAGAAACTATATACAACACATGAAAGACCATGCCTAAATAGGAAAATTCATGGGGATTTGGCCATTAGAAAAAGATCTCATGGGTTCGATGAGCTCTACATGGAAGTTCAAGGGCCAGGTAGACCTAAAGCTAGGATCCAAAGGATTTTTCATAGCCATTTTATCTAACCTAGGGATGATTTTAGGGGCTAAATTTCGCTCATGGGCTAATTTTCCATGGTTTTTCCCAAAAAAAGATTCGCTATTCTAAAAATGATTCACCCAAATTCTATAGGATAAAATTATTTTACCTTAAAAATCGCCAAAATTTTATACAAACTATATAGAATCCTTAGAAATTTGAATATTTTTACAAAAATATCACTAAACATTTATAGTTGGCATATGAAGGATTACAAAGATTCACCAAGGTTTCTACATTTTAAAATAAATTTCCATCCTTAAAATCATCCTTGATCTAACCCAATAAACAGAGACAAGTTGTTCGAAGAAGGCCTATATTTCTTCAATTTTGCAGGCCTCCTCCTATGATATTGGACAAAGAGATTCTCCCTAGAGAAAGAGGAGTTGACAACAATACTAGTCTATATAAGACTATACTCACTGCCTCAAGAATTATGGGAATATGAGACATTGGAAGGAATAGGAAATACTCTAGGATCCTTCATTTAAATATCTAAGGTGACAAATATTGCTAAATATAACTCATATATATGTATCTTCGTCTACGTGAATGTAGTATGAGCCCTCCCAGAGGAAATTATAGTGTATTACCAAGAAAATGAATGGAGACAAAGAATGGAATATGAACATATCCCGTTCAAGTGCAAGAAATGCCATGTCCATGGGAACCTATTTCGATATTTCTCCCTAAATTTAAAGTAGAGTGATGTAAACAATTAAGAAGGAATAGATGAAGAAGGATTCAAAAAAATTATATGGAAACACGAGGTGAGACAAAGGCATGGGAACCAACTGGTCAGGGAGGAAAGCAACAATTAAAACAATTCTAAAAAATTGGAGGAGAACAACCCAAAAACTGAAGAGAAAAATTGTCAAGAGTTGCAGAAGAAAGAAATGCAATAAATATGAACCACTCATAAATAAAACATACTATATACAAAGATAAATAAGTGGGTCGAAAGGAAAGGAAAGTAGAGATGCAAGACCAGGAAGACCAAGACCTAGATCAAGAACACCAAACCCAAGACTGTCAAGAAATGGACACAAAAAATATAGAACACAATACTAAGTCCCAAAACCAAGACCAAGGAGAAAAATAAATGAAGAGAAACACAGATCACCCATCTAGCATACAAGAAGACACTCATGATGGCAAGGGGCAGGAGAAAGGGTTGGGGATTTTTGCAATTCCTTTGGGCATCTTTGGGGTTAAACCAAATCCCCTAAATGCTATTAAAAAAAATAGTAGTAGGGAACAAAAGAGGGGAAGAAAATCATATAGATTGGTAATCGACGAAACGAGATGCAAACTTGTGGATTCAGGCCAAATGGTAGGTCTCCTAGAAAAATACTTCCAAACCCAACAAAAGTGATATAATTAAGCTCATATCATGGAATGTGCATGGCATGAATTCCCAATCCAAACACAGAATGGTCTAGAAAAAAATGGCGTAGGAAAAATCATAGGTTGTTTTGATACATAAAACAAAATGTGATAAGGAGACAATGATAAAAATTACAAACAACATTTGGAGATGCTGAGAGGTTGAGGAAACAGACTCAAAGGGTGCTTCTAGGGGCCTAGATATATTATGAGACCCTCTTAAGTGGATATTATATCTTCACTCCACTCTTCCAAATATTCTCATGATGAGTTTCACAGGGATTGTCTCTCAAACCTCAAGCTTCATATCCAGTGCCTACGGTCCTCATACCTCTCATCTCACACAAGGTTTTATAGACTCCCTCAACCATCTTGGGGAACTCCTACCTAACCACCGTTGGATCATAGGGGGTGATTTTCATATGATCTTAGCATTATGGGAGAAGAAAGGAGGGATACAACATATGGAGGGGGAAAGTGCGGCTTTCTTCGAATGGATAGATAATTATAGACTTATTCATATTCAGTTCAGTAATGGTCCTTTCACCTGGAGCAACAAAAGGATGGGGTTAGTTCAGTAATGGTCCTTTCACCTGGAGCAACAAAAGGATTGACATATTATTGAATTCAAAAACCCTATTTTAGGGTCAACAATCAATTTCATTTGAATTCCTTACCTTTTATGGCTTGGAAAAATATCCAATCAACCTCTCTTAGGAGGAGAAAAATCCCCCCCACCCCAAACCTTTTCATTTTGAAAAATTATGGATAGATCATCCAAATGTTTTGCAGAATATTGACACATGGTCAAATAAAAGCCTAGGCTTGTATGGCACAAAAATGTTCCAATTCCAGCAGAAATTGAAACACATCAAGCTCTAGATTAAGAAGTGGTACAAGGATGTGTTTGGGAACATCTTTGAGAAAAAGAAATTCCTAGAATCAGAAATGGAGGGCATTCAATTGGAAGTTATATCAGGATACAAGATAGAGGAAGTTAGAAATAGAGAGTAACAACTCAATTTGGAACTATATCAAAGGGAAAAACAAGAATATATCCTTAGAAACCAAAAATCCCAAATCGAGTGGATGAAAGAAGGAGATAGGAACATAAATATTTTCCATAACTCCCTTCTTCAACTAAGGAAAAAAAACATGATCAGCTCCTTATCTAGACCCTCAAGGGAAATATTGGATTTTGTCAATGATATAGAAATGTAACTGGTTAACCATTTCCAATATCTGCTCACTAAAACTCCAGGGAGCAATGAAGAGGATATCCAAAATATCACTAGTTGTATTCCACTAGTTGTATTCCACAACTAGTCACCCTAGAACATAATAAATTTCTAATGTATCAAACCTCCTTTGAGGAATTGGATAGGACAATGATGGGCGATAATCCTGGTAAAGCACCAAGGTCGTATGGCTTAACAACATGTTTTTACCAGAAAAGATGAAAAATCACAGTGAACAACATTTGGCAAGTTGTCTAAGAATAAATGTCCTCTAATATTATTCTTAGAGCCTTCAATTCTACCTTCCTATACCTAATCCCAAAGTCCAAAGAGGCGAACACCGCTGATAAATTCATACCTATAGCCTTATTCAATGTTATATACAAGATAATTTCTAAACTTATTGCAAATAGGTTCAAGTCCATTCTCAAAATTTTTATCTCCATGGAACAAGGAGGGTTTGTGGAAGGAAGAAAGTTTTTAGATGGGATCATAGTTTTTCATGAAACTGTTCATTCTATGCAACCTTCCAAGAAGGTGTTTATGTTAATTAAATTGGACATGTCAAAGGATTCCGATCATATTAGTTGGGAATTCCTCCTAAATATGTTGGAAGCATTTGGCTTTATAGAGGATTAGATCCATTAGATATATGGGATAATTTCAAAATCCTTCTTTTTGATCCTCGCAAATAACTCCCCCTAAAAAAACTTCAATCCCTCAAGAGGTATCATACATGGGGATCCTTTTTATCCCTACCTCTATATTACCCTTATGGAAGGGTTAGGGAGACTAATCCAAAAGGATGTGGTTGAAAAGAAATTAAAAGGGATCAAAATTCAGGATGAGGTGGATTTGGTCTCCCATATCTATTTCATGTACAATAAAATTCTCATGCGATCGCCTACAGTGAAGGAGGACAAAACATCCATAGCGTATTGGAATTTTACAAAGACGGCTTAGGTACGATTATAAACCTTGTTAAATCTCAAATTTTCTTCTTTAATACACCTATGAATTTCCAAAGAAATATATCTTTGATCCTTGGATTCCAAAAATCCAACCTCCCTTCTAAATATTTGGGAACCCTGCTAATCGACAAAGCAATCAAGAATACCATCTCGGTAGAGTTACTAGAAAAACTAGAAACCAAAATAAAAATTTGGATGCATCATTTCCTCACCCTCCCATGGAGAATCCTCTGTATCAAGTTTTTCCTAAGCTCCATGCCCCTCTACCTTTTCTCGGTTCTGGCTAAGCCTAAAGGAATTTAATTTTAAAAGAACATGCTTGCATTTACTTCTTCCATGAATGTGAAAAACTTATTTGATTTCTATTTGTTGAAAAAGTATGTACATGATCCTAACCATGTTATTAATTGACATTTGATTCATGTAGATCTAGAGGGATACTTCCAGGTCCAACCAGTGTGCATATTGGACAAAAATGTCAAAATGATCCAAAATCACATTATAGAGATGGTAAATGTTTAGTGGACCTTCTACAGTCCTGAAGATGCTACTTGGAAGCATGGGGATGCCATATGGGAAGAATACAAGTGATTTTTTTAATAAATTTTGAAATTTTGATTTTTGTTTCATTTATGCACCGAGGACAATGTCAAAACATGGGGGAGGGGAATGCAATACCCTAGTTTTGAGTCCCCATATTAAATACTGTTTTTTTTTTTTTATTTGATGAAAGATCGTAGTGCCCAAACAATTTTTTTATTTGATGAAAGATCGTAGTTCCCAAACAATTAAAGAGGCCAGTGTGCCTAGGAAATGTAATATTTTGATAATTAATAATAATAAATATATCGCTAGCCACTAGAAGGAAAAGGAAAAAATCTATAAGGGAATGTCATTCCACAAGAGAGAGAAATTAAGGGGCTAAGCCATTTTTATTATATTTTAATTACCCATAATTATTTTATTTGAGAGAAGTGGTTACATGCACTTCTTGGGGGAAGGCCATGTGGTTATTTATTTCCAAATAAATATATAAACCCACATTGTTGATTGTTTGGAGGTTCTTCTACATTTAGTATTTCACTCTTTCATTCATTGCTTCTCTTTTATCATTTCTCATCCATTGTGGTTATTGGATGGGGACATGGGGGCATAGATGATTTTAGGGGATAAATTTCGCGGATGGGCTAATTTTCCGTGTTTTTATCCAAAAAAAGATTTGTCAATTTCCATTTTTTCTAAAAACCATTCACTCAAATTCCATAGAATAAAATTATTTCATCTTGAAAATCACCAAAAGTTTATAGAAAATATATAAAATCCTTAGAAGTTTGAATATTTTTACAAAATTATCTCTAAACATTTTACATTTTGCATATTAAGGACTAATAAGACTAGCCTAGGTTTTCGCATTATAATATAAATTTTCATTCTTAAAATTATCCTTGCATGGGGGAAAAATTGTTCAAGAAGAAGTCATTGTTCCTTGACATTTTATAATGTTTCTTCTTGTTGGTCACAGTTGTGCATGGTATATTTATTATTTAATTTATGTTGTAGCATGAATCTTGATTATTGCATGTGTTGTTATGGAGTTCTTTCATGCTTCTTTATTAATTAAATGATATCTGAAATTCAAAATCAATTTAGAAGTGAATTTTTGGAGTAGTGGGACCACAGGCCGAATCGTCTCACTAGTGGGTGGCTAGGTACATTACAGGTATGGTTATAAACCTTGTTAAATATGAAATTTTCTTCTTTAATCTGCTTGTCAATGTCCAAACAAACATAGATTTGATCCTTGGATTCCAAAAAGCCAACATCCCTTCTTAATATTTGGGAACCTCTCTAATGGACAAATCCATCAAGAAAACCTCCTCGTAAGAGTTACTGGGAAAACTAGAATCCAAGCTAAAAAAAATGGACGCATTGTTTCCTCACCCTCCCAGGGAGAATCTTGCTTATTAGGTTTTTCTTGAGCTCCATGCCCCTTTACCTTTTCTTGGTTCTGGCTGCGAAGGAATTCTCAAAAAAATCAATACCATCCAACGGTCCTTCATATGGGGAGGGGCAATGAAGGAAAAAATGTGGGCCTTGATAGCCTAGGAGAATCTAAGCAATCCAAACTCCCATGGTGGGGTGGGAATCCAAGATCCATCGGCGGGAGGTCAAGAGTTAGCAACGAAACTATGGTGGTGATGGATCAAACATTTAGAGGCTTTAGGGGCCAAGATGTGGAAGAAGAAGTATGCCCTCGATGCAGAATTGAAAGACCTCATATGGATCCATGGATCACATGCTTGATAAATAATATGGAATAATGCTTGGAAGAATAGACAATTGGTCCAAGAAGACATTTTCTGGAAGATCCATGATGGAAGTTCAACCCTACTCTCGGAGAATGCTTGGGAACAACTTCCTTATTTGGCTGGAAAATATGGTGTGACACTCATAAGAAACACCTTAATGAAAAGAGGATGGACCCAGGTCTACTAGTATTGGAAGGAATTGGAAAACCCAGAAACAAAATATGAAAGAGTCTCGAGAGAGTTGAAAGATTGGCCAGTGCATTTCAGTACAGAAATAAAGAAAAGCATGGAAGAGGAGTTGTCCCTCAATCAAATCATATTCATAAATGGTCTGGATATTGAAGAATCTGAAAAAAGTGGATTTAAGTGGTCACTGAGGAGTCATGCCCAGAAAACACAGATTCAAAAATAAACTCTGTTTGAAAATCTAATCAGTGATTATCAACTATCGCATATGAAAAACAAAAGTAAAACTCAGATATTAAATTCTAGAAATCACTGTCACAAGTTTTTTTATTCCAAACAGTAAAAAGAGGGTACAAAGTACCTCTATTACAAAACTGAAAAAAAAAAAGAGAAAGCTCTATTTTTACACATAAAATTTTCAAAAATTTACAGTGCACAAGTAACACAATTTTATCACTCGTAAAACTCACTAACTCGCTTAGCATAAACAAGAATTACATTCTATAATAGAGTTTGATTGGTGAATACAAATGAAATGTTGAGATTTAAGAGGAGAAACATGGCATCTTCAGAACAACAAATGGTAGAGACGGTTATATTCGAAGAAGAGGCCACTCCAGCTGTTACTGGCATGCCAAAAACTCAGGCATTAGTTCCTTCAATCTCTCCTTTAATGTCAAGTTTAAGGATTCCAAATTGTGATATGAATTTCTCCAATCGATCCTTTGGAAGAGTCTTCATAAAAATGTCTGCAAGTTGATCTTCATATTTACAAAATTAAAAAAAAAGAAACTTTTGTTGGACAAGCTCTCTAATGAAGTGATGGTGAATGTCAACGTGTTTACTCCTGCTATGGAAAACTGAATTCTTTTTCATATATATTGTGCTTTTATTGTAACAATAATATTTAATAGGTTTACAAATTTCCATGCCTGATTCTTGTAACAATCTTTCCATCTAAATGACTTGAGTACTTGTAGATGATGTTGCAATTTACTCTTATTCGGTTGTAGAAAGAGCAGTTGTGGGTTGGTTTTTGCTGCTCCAGGAAACAATATTTTCTCCAAAAATAAAATCATATCCTGAAGTACTTTTGCGATCATCCAAGATACCTTCCCAATCTTCATCTGTGTATGCTACACCATTGAAATTATTAGTAGCATTATAAAACAATCCAAAAAATTTGGTACCACTTACATATCTCAGTATTCTCTTAGTTTCTTTCCAATGAGATTCACGAGGTTGATTCATGAACCTAGCAACCAGAATTACATAAAACATAATTTTTGGTCTAGTAGTGGTTAGATACATTAAACTGCCAACCATGGATCTATAGAGAGTGGCATCACAGAGAGAAGATTCATATTCTTTCATCAATTTTCTCCCAACAACAAGAGGAGTACTCACAACTTTACAATTCAGCATGTTAAACCTCCTCAACATGTCTTCAACATATTTGGTTTGGTAAATAGATATACCCTTAGCTGTTTGTCTTATTTGTATGCCTAGAAAATATTGCATTTCTCCCAAATCGGATATCTTAAATTTTGATTTCATTTCTTCTTTAAACTCCTTCACAAGTGATATTGAAGTGCCCATAAATATTAAGTCATCTACATACAAGTAGAGAATAATAAAATATGATCTAATGACCTTTCTGTAGACTGTACTTTCAGAAGAACACTTAACAAAACCATGAACATGCAGATATTTATCAATCCTAGAGTACCAAGCTATAGGGGCTTGTTTAAGACCATAAAATTCCTTCTTAAGACTATACACCTTATCATCTTTACCTTCAACAATAAAACCTTGAGGTTGTTCAACATAAAATTCTTCCTTCAAATATCCACTTAAGAAAGCATATTTGACATTCATGTGATAAGATTTCAACTTTAAGTAAGATGCAATGGAAACAAAGGTTCTTATTGTTTCAAGTCTTACTGCGGGAGAAAACGTTTTCTCATTGTCAATGCCTTATTGTTGCACATACCCCTTTGAAAATAAATGTGCCTTGTGTTTTGAAATTCTTCCATCCATATTATATTTTAACTTGTAAATCCACTTTAGTCCAATGGAAGATTTGCCATGGGGGAGTTCAACTAACTCCCATGTGTCATTTTTTTGTATTTGAGACATTTCATCCTCCATTGCTTGCACCCATTTCTAAACAAAACAATCTTCTTTAAAATTGATAGGCTCAACATTTGCAGAAGAAACAAGAGAAAAATGATCATTAGCATACCTTGAAATCTCATAAATTTCCTACATGTTGCTTCAGAACTTGTTGATGAACTAGATGAAGGGGATGTTGTTTGAGAACTTGTCGATGAACTATATGAAGATGCCTTTGATGGAGAACTTCTTGTAGATGAACCTGAAATTTTCACTGTAGATGGATTCTTTGATGAATCATTATCATCAAAGTTAAATTATGAATATGTGGGGTAACCAATTTATCTTCACTTTCATCCTTAAAACAAACTCTTCCTTCATCAAATATCACATCTCTACTTACATAAAGATTATCAATAAGAGGATCATAACACCTATAAGCCTTACTTTCATCTAAGTATCGAATAAAAATACATTTTACATACTTCTATCAAGATTTTGTCTTAGCTCAGAAGGAATATGAACACAGCATGTAGACCAAAAAAATTTCAAATGAGAAACAATTGGCTTTCTACAAAACCAAGCTTCATAAGGAGTAGAGTTCTTTACCATTTTTGTGGACTTCTATTAAGAATATATACTGTTGACTACACTGCATCTGCCCAATATATGTTTGGCAAAGACAATTGTTTTAACATACATCTAGCCATCTCTACAATTGTTCTATTTCTCCTTTCTGTTGTACCATTTTGTTGAGGAGCATAAGCTATCGTTAACTCCTTTTTGATGCCATGTGAGTTGCAAAAATATTTAAAATCATTGGAGGTGAACTCTCCTCCTCTATCAGTTCTTAAAACTTTCAAATAAAACCCTCATTCCTTCTCAATGTGTGCTTTAAATTTTTGAAAAAAGCTAAAATCTTGAGACTTATCACTTAGAAAATAAACCCAAGAAATTCTTGAACAGTCATCGACAAAAAGAAGGAAATATTTGTTTTCTGCAAGGGAAAAAGTTTGCATTGGGCCACAAATATCTGCATGTACTAAATACAAATGCTCTATTGCTCTAAATTGATGGAAAGGAAAACTATCTTTATGCTGCTTCCCTATTACACAACCTTCACATAACTTGTTACCACTATTTGTGAAAGAGGATAAACCTCTTACTAAATTCTTTTTTTGCAACATAGAAAGAGATCCAAAATTATGGTGTCCTAACCTTTTGTGCCAAATCCAAGACTCATCAACTAAGGCCTTCAAACAAGTTACATTTGATTCCATTCTCATCCAAAATATCATATTTTCTGTCATAGGAACTTCAACAACTAGGGCAGTATTGTTAAAAATCTTACAAAACCTTCCTTCAAAAACAATCTTGTAATTTTTAGAGTTTAGCTGCCCTATGCTAATCAAATTGTGCCTTAAACCTGGAACAAACAAAGTATCTTGTACATACATAACACCTCCATTCTGGACTTTTATGGCAAGGGTACCTTTACCCATTATATCTGCTTCATTATCATTGCCAAAATTTATTTTTCCCTTTACACTGTCATCTAACATTACAAACAAACTTTTGTTTCCATTCATATGATTTGAACAACCATTATCTAAATATCATATAAAATCATCTTTAGCTTCAAGGAAAGTACTTGTAAGAAATAGAGTTTGAGAGATTTCATCTTCTTCCTTGCTGAAATTTGCTTGAGAGGTGTCTCTCTTCTTCTTAAAGAAATAGCTTTCAAGGTGACCATCTTTATTACAGTAGATGAAATAAAAATGCATTTTCTAGAGCTATTGCTTTTTCCTCTACCTCGGCCACCTCTTCTTCTACCTCTGCCACGACCTCTACCTCCTCTTAAAAAAAGAGTAGAAGCTTTAGTCATGGCAGTTGAAAATTGCTTATTCTTCTCATCAACTTTCAACTTACCTTGAAAATCCTGATCAAAAGGTTCCTCATTCCATTTCAAAATCAGTAAGGGTTAGCTGAGATAAATCCCTTGACTCTTCTATAGCAATAATAATTGGATCAAACTTTTTGGGAAGACTTCTTAAAACCTTTTCAATAATCTTCCTATCTTAAGTATTTCACCATGAGCATGAATAGCATTTACAATATTATGAACTATAGTGATAAAAAAAATTCAACATTTTCACTTTCTTTCATAGATAGATACTCAAAATCTCCTCTCAACATCTGGAGTTTAACAACCTTTACCTTGACATAACCTTTATAATATTTTTCCAAAGTTTTCCAAGGATTATGGGAAATTCCACATTCTGCAATTTTTGGAAACACAAAAATATCAACTCTTGTTTGAAGAAGAAACAGAGCCTTAGCATCCCTTTTCCTATTCTCCTTCAATTATATCTTCTGATCAATTGATAATGCATTATAAGCAGCTTGATCAGCTGGCTCCCTGCAGAAACAAACATCCATAAATCTTGTGAGATGAACAAAGTTCTCATCTTCACACTCCAATACTCATAATTTTCCCCATAGAAAAAAGAAATCTAGTAATGGACTGAATTGTTATTTTGGGCCATTATCTCCTTCTTCTGACTACAAACAACCAGAAACTGCAAACAGCAACAGAGCTATACCAAATGAAGAATCTGAAAAAAATGGATTTAAGTGCTCAGTGAGTGCCCAGAAAACACGGATTCAAAAATAAACTTTGTTTGAAAATCTAATAATTTCGAAAAGGTACACTACACAAGTAACACAATTTTATCACTCACGAAGCTCACTAACTCTCTTAGTATAAACAAAAATTACATTCTATAAATAGAGTTTGATTTAAGTGCTCAGTGAGTGCCCAGAAAACACGGATTCAAAAATAAACTTTGTTTGAAAATCTAATAATTTCGAAAAGGTACAGTACACAAGTAACACAATTTTATCACTCACGAAGCTCACTAACTCTCTTAGTATAAACAAAAATTACATTCTATAAATAGAGTTTGATGGACGAATGCAAATGAAACGTGGAGATTTAAGAGGAATAACAAATGGTAGAGACGGTTACATTCGAAAAAGAGGCCACTCGAGCTGTTACGGGCATGCAGAAAACGCAGCCATTAGTTCCTTCAGATATCATCCACTGGGGGAGTAAAGCAGAAGGTTCTTTCAAAGTCAGTGATGCAAAAAAGTGCAATGAATGGCAGCGCATATGGCAGGTGATGATATGGCCCAAAATATTAACCTTTTTTCCTAAGAGTTTTTGACGTGATAGATTTAGAAAAGTGCAATGAATGGCAGCGCATCTGGAAACCTGAGATTTGGCCCAAAATCTTAAACTTTTTCTCGCTAGTTCTAATGAGGAAAGTCTTTACCTAGGATAAACTCAGAAAGCGGGGATATGAAGGCCCTTCCAAATGTATGCTATGCGGGAAGGAGGAAGAATACCTAAACCACCTTATGTGCAAATTTCAGGAAGATAAAGCCATTTGGGATAATGGAGCAATCATGTTTCCTCTATATGGGGAAACAACATTGATACAACTAAAACCATAACAGACTGGATGGTTTAACTTGCAGATTCAGATTCAACATGCACAACCAAAAAAGCATAGATAAAGCTACTCTCCTACACAAACTACCAGGAGTATAGCGCGGAAGGATGCAAACGACTTATCCCCTCTCATTAATCTAGACAATAAGGATGAGAGATTAGAAGTTTCCTCTCTCATTAGTATAGACCTGAAGTATGAGGGATTAGAAGTTTCCTCTCTCATTAGTATAGACCTGAAGTATGAGGGATTAGAAGTTTCCGCCGCAATGTCTCTTGCCATCACTAGTGCTATTTCAGCTTTAATGATCTCTTCCAATACAGGTATGCATGATCAAATTCTAAGTCCTTTTTTTGAAAGACCCTGCGATCCTTGATAAAAGGATTTTAATTTTTTTTTTTCCGACAGAACTTTAAAATAAAAAACTACAGGTTAATTATGAAGTGAGTATCATTACATGTCATTATAAACGGATGGCTATCACTGATACAAACTATTTCAACTATTTCATATTACTACTGAATAGCTGGTATGTGTTACAAATTCTTTTACAATTTTTTTAACTTTCCAGAGATTTGCACAGTTATAACTATTAATTTTAATATTACATTTAATGTTAAAAATACATTATTATATTTATGGTTACTTATGTTAATAATATATGATTATATTTATGGTTACTTTGGGCCATAAATTTGTTCACCTAAATCTCTATGTTGAATTTCTTATTTAAAACCTAAAAGTTTAAAAGTTTTCTAAGTGTTTTTTTAAGTTTACACTTTTTCCAATGATTGTTTTTTAAGAATCTCTTGGTATATCATATTATTAATATATGATTATATTTATGGTTACTTTGGGCCATAAATTTGTTCACTTAAATCTTTGTGGGGAAACCTCCTTATGCCAGTATAAATTTTCAATTACAATATGATTTCAAGTGAAAATGTCTCTTTGGTATATATAAGAGACTAGGAGGTATAATTACATCTAATGAACTAAAGACGACATAAATAAAATAAGATTACTAATATAATATGCCCCAATTAAGGGGTAATGAGACATTATTTAGGGATTAACATGCCACTCCCCTTGAGACAAGTGTTGTCTGCAATGCTTGAATAGTTGTAGATGTTTTTTTATAAAAGACTAATCTTCCCAAGGGGAATCTTCAGCCGGTAGTTTCCTCCATTTAATGAGATACTCTGAAATGGATATATTTCTCAGCCAGTGAATTCTTGTGTCAATGATGGATTCAAGATAAAATATTATTTTTCCTTCCTCGTCAATTTCTAGAAATACAGTTTGAACTGGGATTGTGTCACCTATAACCTTTTTTAAGCATGAAACATGGAAAACTGGATATACTCGTGAAGATGCAAGCAACTCCAATTTGTATGCCATAGTACCAATCTTTTGCAACACCTTATAAGGGTATAGTACTTTGGTGATAATTTATTATCCTTCTTGGCTTGTTTGAGGGACATATGTTTGTATGGTTGTAGTCTTAAAAACACCCAATCCCCTACTTCAAAACTTCTTTCACTACGATGTTGATCTACTTGTTGTTTCATGCGATTCTGTGCAATGGTTAGGTTGTCCTTTAATATTTTGAGAACTTCTTGTTGATGATCGATGTGATCTTCCACTACTTGAACCTTATATTTTTATTTTACAGAAGAAATGATGGATGGAGGGTGGTATCCATAGAGTTCCATAAATGGTGTCATTTTTGTTGCAGTATGAAAGGAAGTGTTATACCACCATTCTTCCAAGGGTAAC